>LPNX010725222.1:49439-68153 GCA_001517045.1 Pseudotsuga menziesii
CCAACACATTCAACATATATTCAATATATGAAGTACATATCATCAAATGGAAGTTTGGATTTTCGTTTTATTAATATATTTTATATTAAAATATTTATGATATGGAAGTATTTTACAAGTATTTAGAAATATTTTGTATATACATATTATATTCAAAAGTAATGTATGATTATTGTTTTATAGTGAATGTAGTTAACTACAAGTTTACATCTTTCATTTAGAATTTGACAAGTATGTTTAACTTAAGCAATGTCATCTCAACCATAAGGGATGTCATTCTCTGGAATGTGATTGGTTCTTTTAAAATTGATTTGGTATTATATTTTTTGTTTTGAGGCCCATTTTAGACCTCAAAATTCTCATAATGAGCCTTATCAGGATAGTTGTAACTCGGTCGAATGAAGAAAAAAAAAACCTCTAAATTTTTTTGTTTTAATTGCGGGAGATGAACTGTCGCAAAGGAAAAGGAAAAACCGTTGTAGATTGTCAGTATGCCGCAGATAAAGGAAAAATGTCGAAAACTCTTCGTCTGTCGCAGAAGGAGAAAAAAGGGAGAATAAAACCCATATGTCGTAAGAAGAGGAATTCGTCAAAGGAAGGATACTCGTCGCAGGAAAAGCGATGTTGTCGCAAGATGAATTTGAGTCGCAGAAATGGCAGCTGGCCATCATTAATCTGAAAATCCCAAGAGATTTTAGCGATGTACTTTTGGGTCACTTCGGTCATTATTGCACCATAAGTACCACTAAAGTGACAGGTGACTGTTATTTTCCTTGTAATCATTTGTACAATCACCCACATGATGGAAATGACAACTACCTTTACATTGATTGTCTACATGTGTGAAGGACTAACCAATTAAACAGGTAGATGTTATCAAGCTTCGTGCCTAAGTTTCATTTCACTTTAATGCATTTGAGAAGACAAATTGTTGTCTACAACTGCAAGAGTTGAACTGAGTTTTCCGTAGAGCATGGTTATTTTGATTTCCAGTACAAGCACAATTACAGAATCCGCCATTGAAACTGCATCATTCACGCTCATTATGGAAGAAACTACTAGATATCTGCCACCTCACGCAAGGGTTGCACAGAAAACTGAACAAATTCCAGTCATCCCTGAAGTAAGGTTAAGACCATACCCACCTAGTTTTTCAACAAAGAAATGCTTTGGTACCCACAAGAAGAAAGTCGTCTCATTATTGATGATAGAAGGCAAAGAAGCAGCGGCTGAAATTTGGCTATCAAACGATATTCCACCTAAACCACCATACGCAATCATGGGTAGACTGACCAGAATGCAAAGTATCCATTGGTAAAATTTGTCTGTCTGAATCAGAGTTCGGATAACGGTGCAATGAGAGCCTACAACATCGCCATCATTTGTACAAGAAGAACAAGACTTATTTCACAATGATTACTTGAGAGAAGAAGATGAGATGGAATATTTCATCGTCGATGAAGAAGCATTTGATGAAAACGTTCTTCGTATGGGGAGGAAGAAGTTAAAGGAATTTGATGAAAAATTTCTTCATATGGGGAGGAAGAATTCAAAGGATAAAATGTCCAGGTTAGAACCTGGGACTTCATCTTCAACATTCCAAGAAGTTCAAGGTATAATTGCTGATGTCGATGAGATTTTCTCTCTCGTCGACCCTACCACTCCAAAGCAGTAACTTTTCAAACCAAGAGAGAAGGATGACAATAATAGGTGCTATGAAGAAAATAGAATAGGTGGAGGCACTGTGTGCCAATTCCATTGAACAAGTTTCTCAGACTTGGGAAGCATTGATGGATGATGCAGAGTTAGAGAAATCTTTTGAGAAGTTGCACACTGCTGAGACGAAGGAAACTTATATGAAAAATGAAATGAATAAACTGCCCTTAGCAGAGAAAATGGATAAGGCTGCTGAAATGGAAAAACTTCAATAACAAGTCGCAGCACTGCAAACTCAACAAAAACAGAGGACCAACAAAGTCGCAAAGTTGCAAGACGAAGTAGAAAGAATTGCATACATCATTTAGCCTTTACATCAAAACGTGCGATGAGAAGCACAATCTGCAAGGGTAGAAACATCGGAACACATCAGTTCCTACCTTATGGAAAACTTGCATAAGGAAGAAGAGAATTTGCGACGAGAGATAGAGGAGATAATGAGAATCTTTCAATATTTTCAAATAAAATTCGTCACAACTACAGAAGTTTTGGAGTAGCATAGCGTGCCTCAGAATGAGCCACGGGTGAGTGTTGGGGTCTATTGGCCCACCAACAACTTCCCCTTGATTTTTCAAAATAAAAGGGCCTCCCCCATTAGCATTTTTGTAAATACTTAGTTTTTTATTTTATCTTGCTTGATTTAACTAGTTGTTTGATGATATCCTTTTTGGATCTTCGACATTCTGTGTTGCCTTTTATTTGACTTGGTTTTGATGGACTATGATCTGATGGTCTTATGCTTTCTCGAGTGGTGCTTCTCCTTAGTTTTTCATGTGATGATGACTCTGCAACTTCATTATTATTATATTGAAGCAATTAGTTGAACGTTTCTAATTATTTTATTGCTTCATTTAAATTGTTTGTTTTGTCGACAATTGATCATTTTATTGTTTTAGTTTTCTTACATTATGATGGTTAAACGACACTTTCACTTACTTTAGTCAGGTTGGTTGTAGGTTTCAGGTTTGAAAGAAATGGATTGTCTTGACTTTTTGACAATCTCACCAAGTTGTGATTTATAATACTGAAATGAATTTATTACTATCTTGGTGGATCTTGATAAATTAATTGACTACCCATTTTTTTTATTACAATCTACATCTCTGGAGATTGTGTATGGAATCATGCCTTTGGTTTTTCAATAATTCATCCAATACAACATGCCTCTAAGTGCTAATTAAGATTTTTCTTTTTCAAAATTTTCATCATTTAGACAAATTGAAACAATTTCTTAGAGGCTTACTCATGTCCATTTTAGTTACTTAGTAAATGCAAAGAAATTACCAATTTTACATTGTGGACATTATAATTATTATTTAACCAAGTTTAAAATATTATTAGGTTGTAACTTAGTTTTATTATGACTAGGTTATCTCAGAAAATGTTGATGATCTTTTATTTTTGTTTTAATGTATCTTTAAGTATGACACATATACTCATTTTTAAGAATTCCTTGATGAGCTTATCATATTCCATAAGGTTTTATTTACTTTATTTATTTACAAATGAATAAATCTTTCATGCAGGATGTGAAAATTTCTAGATTTTAACATTTTGAAATTTTAAAGTTTACAAAAGTTTTATATGATTAATTATACATTTTGTAAACTTTATTTATTTATTTTTTCTTTCTCCTCATATTCAAGAAATAAATAATAATAATTCCTTATTGAAAAATCCCTCTAAATTCAACTAAAAATTCATTATGAATATTTAAGGACAAAAGGATTATATAACATAGTGATATCATCAATCTACAAAGTGCCAAGTCTTAAAAAAAAATAAGTTTGGAGATAATAATGCCCAACCACCATAAAATTACATTTGAAATTTATTAATATTTTTTCCAAAATCCAAATAATCCTCCATTTTATAGTTGTCGTTGACATAAAGGTCTTATTTTTTAATATATGTTCACTATGAATGCTTTTATGAGAGAGATCTGTGAAAGAAATGAAAGCTCGAGATTATTCTATGAAGTCTTATTGTAGAAAATTGAGGCCATGCATTATGTGTTCATTTCAATATCACATTGCAGCCAAAATAGAGGAAACCATACAGGTTTTTAGTAGTTGTTATAATTGTTTTCGGCTTAACAATTACTAAACTCTTTGCTTTAGCTATTGGAAATTGCACCATAGTTAAACTTGCATTACATTTTAGACTTGTAATTCATCATTTAGGAAATTATTTAAATCTCATTGTGAGACTCTCTTATTGAGAGCAAACTATCAAGGTAGAAGGAACTATACCCTACAAGAGTTAGCTCTTTCAAACACATTGGGGGTTTTGTTAAGTTCCTTGTGTGGGATTTCTCTCCTTGTTAGCATCATGATAGAAAATATGGTGAACAAATGGCGCTAGAAGGAGGGCGTGAGGTAAATAGGTGATTTTTATTTTAGAAGTTTTATATTAACCATTTATCCTCTAACTCTTGTTTTCTAGTTTCATCATTTTATTCTTTTATTTTCGCATATGTGCTTGAGGGTTGGTTAGACGACAAGCTAGCCATTTAATGATTCAATTTTTATTCTATTATCTTCTAATGGCTCATGCCCAAATTTGTGTCTAGGAATCGGTTTTTAGTTTTACATTAGTTAATATTCCCATTGAGAGAACTAATCTCTTGTCAGGACTAGAATTTGAGGTAGAAGGCAATATATCTGCAAGAAAACACCTCAAGAAGTTCTTGTGTAAATGTAACAAATATAATATTACTAATCTTAATGCTACATGCAAGTTATTTTCCCATGCTCTCAGAGGATGAATCAAATGTTGGTTGAAAAAATTTCTACCCGAATTCTTTTTTACATGGTTTCAATTTGCATATGAATTCTTAGATACATTCAAGGATTATTATTCTAATCAACTTTGCAATGAATTGTGGGCTCTTCAAATGAAGAAAGGTGAGTCTTGAAAAGACTTTTCAGTAAGACTTTCTCATATTCTTTGCAAATTTCATATTATTGATTTACCTTATGAATTTGACCTTTTAAATATTGTTTTGAACTCTCATATTCCTCTTATCAGCAAAATCAAGATGCTTGTCAAAAGAATGTTTCAACAAATCATTTACCAACCCTCCAAGAAACTTTCTCCCCTATCATTGATTTAAATATACCTATAAGTTCTATCCAACACCAAATTAAGAAGGTTGAAGTAGAGGAGGTACCAACTCCTCCCAATTATTATTCTCAATCTCTCACATTGCAATGTTGAAGTAGTGGAGAAATGTTGAAAAGTTGAAATCTGATCATTTATAATTTCTTTCTCAATCTCTCACATTGCAATGATTGGTATCATTACTTTAACCTGAAATGCTGAAAAGTTAAATCTGATTGTCTATCATTTCTTTCTCAATCTCATATTATTTACAATGATTGGTCTTATAGCTTTAAATTAAAACGTTGAAAAGTTGGAATCTGATCATCTTTAATTTCTCTCTCAATACCTCACATTACAATGATTGGTATCATTGCTTTTACCTGAAATGCTGAAAAGTTAAATCTAATCGTCTATAATTTCTTTCTCAATCTCACATTATTTACAATGATTGGTCTTATAGATTTAATTTGAAACATTGAAAAGTTGGAATCTGATCATCTTTAATTTCTTTCTCAATCTTTCACATTATGTAGATTGTTACAATCTTGATGGAATCTAGGTCGAATGTTATCACATTATGTATAATTTTACATTTCTTTCTCAATCTTTCACATTATGTAGAATGTTACAGTCTTGATGGCCTCTAGGTTGAATGTTATCACATTATGTAGAATGTTACAATCTTGATGGCCTCCCCTGTAGAATGTTACAATCTTGATGCCCTCAACTTTTCAACTTTTCAACTTTTGAGGTAGCAACTCCTCCCAATTATTATTCTCCATCACTACCTCACGAAGGAGAGGAACATACCTCTTTTACTCAAAGTCTCGAACCTATATCTATTAAGGAACCAAATGGGGAGAACAAATTAAGGGTTAATTTATTTGTACAAATACTAAAGTTGATTATTTTACTGAGTAACAATTTTCAGATTCTAATATTACGAAAATAGGTCAAGATGAATTAATTATAGATCAAACTATATTTTTATTGTTTTCTTATTTTGTATTAATTCTTCTTTTGACTCAATTATCAATGAACATGAATATGTTAATGATAATTTTATGTGTTCTAGCACTTCAATAGAACGGGCTGAAAAAGAAGACAGGAATTTTAATCGCCTAACTAAATGTTGTTCAGGAAAAGAGGCTCACCTTTTCTAGGAGGGTGTTAATGAAAGTTTTTTGCATGGAGTATTATCCATCTATCCTAATCTCAAACAAATTTCGTGTGACATGCTTGAAGATACATCACCAAATTGTAGTAAAAAGGATCGGGTAATAAAAGAGAAGTCTTTTGGAAATTTAAGTATTAATCATTTTTCGAGTTTAAGAAACTCTTTTAATTTTCTCACTTCTAATTCCTATATTTCTATGTACCCTTATCTATTTTCTGATTTTAATGTAAAATCCAATTTAATTAACTTTATGCCTTCAGAATCATATTTTTATGAGATCTCTAACATTGGTGATTCACATATAAGCATGAAGTTGAGGAATTAGGAGATGTTACATCATTAGACTAGCATCACGTCATTCTTTTATAAAGGAATAACTTTCATTACAAGACAATTATATTTAATCGATTTTTTATAATATTGATACATCGATTTTTGTTGAAACTAAATATATTTTTCTCATCAAAATTATTTATACGAAAGATCTAATTCCATTGGTGATAACAAAATATGTGTTGATGGTAGTAGCATATCATATCATACGAAAGATCTAATTCTTTGTTTTCTTCTGGTAGCATATCATTTAGGGTTACTATTTGGAAATCATGCCATTCTTGCAGGATTCGAAGTGACTCAGTGACTCAGTGGCTTCATTGCTTCATTGGTTCTTTCCTTTTACTTGATATTTTGTATATATGTAGTTTAGCTTACAAGTAGGATAGTTAGTGAATTAGTTCGTTTATTTTTGGTTTCAACAAAGCAATTATCAATAATTTTGATGAAAGTTGAACCACTATCAAAATCAAAAACATGTTTGAGGAATTTTTCATTATTTATGTTCTTGTCCATATTATATTCTTAAACATTTCTTGTTCAATTTTGATGCAGGAGCATCTTGATCTCCACCCAATCCAAGCCTAATCTTTGGATCAGACCTAGAAGGGGTCTTCATTTTTTGAATAATTAATAGTCCTTTGACTATTATATTGTAAATAACCCTATGTTTGAGTGTGATTCTAGATGGATGATAAGTCATTTAGGTGATTCATCGATTCATTTGGTGATTCATGTAACAAATCCATCATCTAATGGCAGCAAGTCATATGATAGGTTTAAGAGTTTGTTTTATTCAGAATTTGTTAGCATAGTTTGAGTATATTGAGGATATGAACCAGAATTGGTTCATGAAAAAAGTTGTATATATGTATGTGATCCTACGAGGCATAGGATTACCCAAAGGTAGCCAACATAGGTAGTCAGAGTTAGCCAGTGTGTGTGCAATCAAGGAGAAATCAAACCAGGATAACGGGTCATGGTTGTACCAGACTTAAGAGTATTAGAATGTAGATTCTGGATCAATATGAATGTACAAATTTCTTGTGTTATTTAAGGTAAATCCTATTTTAGCATATCTTTGTGTAAATGCAATTCTTTCTGTGTATGAATATATGAATCGAATTTTTGATTTATTTTTGTAAATGATTGGTAGATCTTTGTATGTGTAATGTGAAATTGATGCATTTGGGAATGGAAGGTTACAAAGAGCGTTTGATGGATCTATATGTGTGAAACACATGATTAAACCCTAAACCCTATGTCATCAGTCACTGAGAGGATCGATGCTCCTTTGTATATGTTCCGCAAAAGTGAAGTTCATGGTTGGACCAAGATGAGCCCGAGAAGTTGAATTGTGTGAAGGACAAAATGATAGAAGTAATGTGCAGATCCGGTGAAGGAGATCAAGTATGGATGAAGGTCCATTAAGTTAATTGATCGATCCTCTGATCAATCAATGCAATATTCCATAGATTGCGCTCAGTTCATTTGACAGAGACTTGGACGATTCAGGCTAAAGGAGAGAAGATGGATCAATGATGGGGAAAGGATTCACAAGGTGAGCATGCACAAGAGATAAAGTTATGAAATCTAGAAGAGAAGTTCTGTATTTGATCACAGATCAATGGACAGGAAATAAGCTGTAAGAGATCGACAGTTCACAAGAGTTGCAGAAATAGATTTGCAGGAGGATATTGCTGAGCCCATTTCAGAAAAGTTGGAAGGCACATCTGCAATCCGCAACCCGACTACGGAAAGAATGTCACAGCTACATAATTGTGGAATTCATTTTTGAATTTGGGAAAAGCACACACACAACTTGCAGTTGCACAAATTTTGTTGCAGAAAAGCAATTGCGGAAGGATTTTTGTTGAAGAATTGAGTTTGTGGGTCAAGTTGGTTGAGGTTGATTTCGACCCACGGAAGAAATATTTGGATGAGTTGCCATATTTAAAGGTTTTCTAAATGTAGAGAAAACTATTCCTGGGTAAATAACTTGGGATATGGCGATTTGAGGTTCCCACTTGCATCAATTTTGGTATCCTAGCAGAAAAAGAATTCTACGTGAAGGTAGCAGAGTGTAGAATATTCTCCATGAAGATTATTAGAGATCAGATCATACCGAAGAGGTAAATCAAATTCTAATTTTCAATTTATGTTGAATTTGAATACTAACAATTGTGTTGAGAAGGTTGGTCAGGTGAAACTATTCAGAATTGAATTAAATCAAGAATTGTAGACAAGGTAGATGTTTTCAGCCAACTATACAAGTGAAAATTTCTTAAAGGTATGGACTGATTGATGTTTTATTTAACTCTGGTTATAATAATTTGTTTGAACAAATAGGAAAGGTTTGATAGCAGGGATGGTAGATAGAGGAGATGTATCAAGGATAATTGTATACTTGAGGAAGATTTTATGAACTCTTAGAGAAAAGAGAAAGAAGGGGAAGAACCTAAAGAGCCAACAGAGGTTGGACAAATAGGGAACAAGTTGCATGTTCTCTGAGAAGAAGTGGATTTGTAGAAGCCAAAAGGAGAAAAGGAAATTGATTAAGAGGTTCTAGAGGAGAATAACCAAGGATTCCAAAAGCACAAGCTCGAGGAGAGATAGCTTCTTGAGGTATAGCAGCAGGTATGAAAACATGTTGAAGGTTAAGGCTTAGCTACATTCCACATGTGAACAAGATGAATTTCACAGAAAAATAGAAAAAGGAAATGGAGAAGATGACTACAAGAAGTCATTGCATGGGTTCAAAGAAAATCCACAACAGAAGAAAAGATGTCAAAGCATAAGTATGTATTGTGGGTATGGGTTGGATGTGGAATTAAATTATGCATCCAACAAGTTCCCTAACTTGAAATTTTGGTTAAACGATAAGGAGATATGTCAAAAATACATTAAGAAAAAGTAGGTTTTTATTTTTCCCTCCACTTATTTTTACAAATTTTACCCCCATGGTTGCATCATCATCTTGACTCCTATTGGTTTTTACAAAGATAATATTAATGATACATTTTTTTTGTTTTGAGTCCCATTTCTTACCTCAAAACTCACCTAATGTCTTGGTATGGTTTTATGCCCCAATCACAAATTCACAAAGTGTCCTTGAAGGGATCAAGGAGTTGACATGCAACTCATCATAAAATGATGACCAAGAATTAGATCAATGAACCATCAATTAGATTGTACTCATGACATCATATTACACCTAAGGATGGATCCCCTATGTGTCCATGACCTGATGACCTCCTTTTATGATAATTTCAAAAATTAGGGTTTTGCTCAGTAGGGACAATGCAATTATTACATTGCAAGGTCAACTCTAGAAATCCCTCAATCATGAGACTATTTGTAGAGTACCTACATAGGCCCTACCCAAAAAACTTCCAGTAGCTTAAAAAATGCATTTATTCTTCTCGTTATGGTTTTGTATGCCTCGATCACATATATACGAAGTGTCCCTAAAGGAATCAAGGAGTTGAGATGCAACTCATTGTAAAATGATGACTAGGCCTCAAGTCAACAAACTATCAGTTATGTTGGAATTGTGACATCGGATTACAACTAGGAGGGGCCTTTTTCATGCATCTATGTCCCAATTTATGCCTTCTATGATAATTTCAAAATATAGGTTTTGGCTTAGTAGGAGATACTAGATCTACATGCTTGTACAATAAATCTATATTTTATTAGGAGATATGGTTAACAAAGAGGTTTTTCATATTCTTCTAACAACATACAACTATGGGGAAACGTAAATGAACATGCATATTTTCACGATAGTTGTGTGGCTACAAGATAGGGTGTCCAAGGTTTATAATACAAGCTAGGGTTTAGAATACAAACTAGGGGTTAAACTAAAAACTAGGTTTTCCTTAACATGTTTACATAAATAATATATGGAGGCGAATAAAATTCATCTTTTCCATAACTTATCCCATAGTTGGACTTGGTTAAACAAAGGTATTTTTGTGTTCCTTTACTCTTGATTTTATTGTATCCACCTATAGGGTAATCTTGAGAAACCAAAATAATTGAGCTTTGGTTCAGAGCCAATAAATGAGGGTGTTGTTTGTTGTATGCCACCCTCTTTCTTGTTGGTTGGAAATTGTGCAATATGTGGCTAAAATGGGTTTAAGTGGTTTTTTCTTGGTGTTTCTATATAGGTACTATGATTGCTTCCCTTGGATTTGGACATTCAAGTTTTCATGGTTCCTTTGGTAACTACAACAGCACATGTCATGTTATTCCGATAGTTTATTGAGCTTTGTTATGTGTTTGCAAAGGTCGATCATACAATAAAATGTATTTTGTTGGTTTTTTCTTATTAAATCTATAAATTGACCCTGAATTGTTGGTTTTATAGTAGATAGTGGTCAATGACAACATTGCATTTAATATTAGTCATTTCTCAATGATGACATTTCATGAGTTGTGAAGGTATGAATGCTTGATAGTAGATATTGGTCAATGATGACATTGCATTTGATGTTGGTCATTCATCAATGATGAAATTTCACGATTTATAAAAGTATGAATGTTTGATAGTATATTGGTCAATTATGACATTTCAAAGTTGTAAAAGTATGAATGATTGATAGTAGATATTGGTGAATGATGACATTGGATTTGATATTAGTCATTGGTCAATGATGACATTGGATTTCATATTAGTCATTGGTCACTTTTAGATTTGTGGCTACAAATTAGAGTTTATAGGGTTTAGAATACAAACTAGGGTTTGTAGGGTTTAGAATAAAAGGTAGGGGTTAGGCTACAAACTAGGGTCTAGACTACAAACTATGGTTTACACGTCAAACTAGGGGTATTACTACAAACTAAGGTTTCTAGAAACTAAGGTCTAGACAACAAACTAGGGGTCACACTACAAACTAGGGTGATGAAGTATGATACCTTCAACAATTTTATGAAAGTGAAGTAGGGTTAATCACTCTTTTAGTCAATGAAGTATGGTACCGTTGACAATTTTATTTAGACCAATATTGGAACAATGAGCCATTACATAAAAGATAGAGTTGGAATAAAATATGTTCAAGATATATGTCATGCATTTAATGTTTCAAATGAGAATGAAATATAAATGGCACTTTTTGTATGCTTTGATAAAAAATCAAGTTAGGGAAACTTAATTATTCGTTTCACGTAAACGCTCGTGTATCATATATTCCCTTTTAATGGGATGATGAACAAAATCAATCATAACCAATTTGTATCGAAAACGAATAAACCAAATTCAACTTAACAATGCAATATAAATATTTTCAACCCCAAAAGTAAGTGAAACAAGTCTTAGATTGTTAGGATACTTGCCACATGTAATTAATAAGAAAGACTTGTCAATGTTTAAAATCAAAATGTTACATAAATGTTGCTCCAAAAACAATGTTATAACTAGCATATGATATATATAATGTATTCAGTACGTATGCAATGAATCATGAGGATGGTTTGAGTATCACTTTTATGCCACTTGGTACTATATTTAGGGTTGCAAGTATGACAATTTTATTGTTGTCATAAATGATCAAACTCAAATTTCAAATCATGAATATCCTTGGATAATCTAAGATAAAATAGGGTTGAAAACAGCAAACCCTAAGTCATACAAGCGTACTTTAACCCTAGGGTTGAATAATATTGTATCTTTAATCATCTAAATGAAGGCACAATGGATTTTATTTAACTTTGTTTCATGCATTCCTTAGCATGAAAATTTTGATATTTAAACATATGTTATAAAGTTTCACTCATTGTTCTTCCCAAAATTTATGTATATGATGAGCAAACAATACTTTTAGAGGGTGCATAGGTGGTAAAGGTATGAGTTTTCCATGAAATAATGAGAGAATTACATATTTGTTTTGGGGCAGCATGCACAATGATATATAGTCAAATGCACTCTAAGTGGTGAATAATTGCATCTATTATAGATAATGGTGAGTGTACTTGATACTTTGTCATTGTTTTTAACATGCAAAAGTAGGCACAATTCAACTTATTTTTAGATATTATCATAGTTCTGAATTGATGAAATACAATAGAATTGATGACAGTGTGTAGCACATGTATTACACTTTGTCTTATTTTGTGAAGATTTCATAGTTATCAATTGATGAAATGTGTAGCATGTTTTACATGACAAAGATTGTTCAAACATATTTTGAAATAAATTGTTAACTTTTGTTTTTTTTTCCATGGTCATAGCACTTGAACTTTGCTTTTCCTTGCAACCATAATGCTAAGGAATGGGTAAGATCCCTTGGAATTGTCCAAAATCACAATTTTAAAATGGATATCCAATTGTTGTATATGTAATGAGTACATTGAAATATTGAAATAAATATGTTTGTTTCATCAAGATAGTGCATTCATAAGAGAAAGATAAACCACTTAAATAAACACAATGGTGGCATGTTACGTATTCAACACAAGAAATGTAAAAGTTGTGCTTAAAAGATAATTCATGATGAGTGACTTAATATGTAATTTTATATTTGAGTAACATAGTTTATCAATTTATCTCACCTACATTAATAGGTCATTCAAGGGTTGGATACATTGTATAATTAATGAACTAAAATGTATTAACGAACTAGCTTGTATTAATAAACTAACATGTTGAAATAGTTACATGTGTGTTGTTTCTACTGAATATACGACAACACCTGGCACATCAAAACCCCTTTGTAGATACTGGAACATTGGTCTCTCCATCAAGGGGATCATCACTAGTGCCAAAGCCTTTCCCTTTTGTAGAGGCATCTAGAAGTTTAAATATTATAAAAATTAAAAATCTATATATGTGTACAGTAAAATAATTTGAACAAGATTATTGTTAACCATATACTTACCTGACTCAAAATCCTAGTAAGGGTAAAATATGTCGACACAAAACCAACATAGTAGGCATGACCACACGTTGTGCACTCATGAGCCTCAATGATAGTCTCATGATGTGTCAATATACCCCCACTACTATATTGGCATGCACCACTAGGAGGTGATGGTTGTACCCCACCAAAGAGGAATGGTCATGCTTGGTCCATATGCTCAATAATAGCACTATGGTAGACAATCACCCATTCCAAATTTAGAAATGTCTCTTGTGTCTGTGGAATCAACTGATGTGTAGGAGGGACATCTAGCCTAGGTAACTTCCTGCGAGGTGGAGGGATTGGGTGATTGGAATCTTGAATCCTAGCATTGGCATGATTTTGAGGCATCCATGAACCAACACCCTATAACTCAAATATATCGAAATATTTATGTGTTTTCCCAACACGAACTCAGCATACATCTTGTGATGGAAATATAAAGGAAGTTCCCTATTGTTGTGGGGAGGCACATTAAAAACCATCTACCACTGGTCCATCTAATTCTCTTGGAATGGTGAATATGTGCACTACTCAATAGAAACATGGGCTCTATTTGTGCTTGGGATTTTACCTGTTTTGGGATATCTAAATAATGAAAAAATGTGCTCCTTTGTGATATTTCTTTTTTAATGACCTTGTAATCCAACCCACCAGCACATTGTCTCATTTCCCTTTTTATGTATGATGAGAGCACCATTGGATTGGGTAATGGTGTCTACAAGTGCATCTAGAGTATGTGCAAGTGAGTGTAAAGTTGGTCTCCACCCCTCCACCTAGCCCCAAACTCTATAAGTATAGCAATCTCTCTAAGTATCTTTGCATTTGGATCCATGCTTGCCACTACAATAAAAAAATTCAAAAAATAAATCATTAGAATTATATACATGGTATAATGGAATATCTTAAAAACAAAAAATGTAAAACTGGTGTAACAAATAATGACTCTAGCAAAAAAATGTGTGTTTCTATAAAATAAAGTAGGAAAAATTCTTAGTACCATTTTCATAAGGAAATTGTGAAGAGTAATGATAAACATAGATTTAAATCATATTGTAGTGACATTGAGATGCTTCTAATAATGAAATTCCATAATCATATAATTCACACAAGTGTGCCACACTACTCGCAGTTTGGCATAAAAAAAACACAACACCAAGTGCAACAAGAATGCCACATTAAATATTGAAACCAATGGCAGGTTGAAGCCATGCACACAAGCTTAATTTCCAACCTTAGTTAAGTATAAAATACGCATCTTTGGTCACAAAAAAATTTGCAAATGAGTTTCACAACAAATTGACAATTTCAATATATATTTATCCACATATGCATTGGGCTTGGAGGCCTTCTTCATGAATCAAAATCCATTTTGTGTGTACAAAATTCAACGAATTAAAGTTTTTGAATTGAATTTTATATAACAAGGATGTAAGATGTGTGAGAATACTTTGATTTTGGAAACAACTATTTGCACATAATCAATTATTTATCCTCATAGGCACTTTGCACAATTCTTTTGAGATTATTTGAGTTGAATACTTTAAGACCATAGAGTTT
The DNA here is from genome assembly GCA_001517045.1 of Pseudotsuga menziesii. Taxonomy (NCBI): domain Eukaryota; kingdom Viridiplantae; phylum Streptophyta; class Pinopsida; order Pinales; family Pinaceae; genus Pseudotsuga; species Pseudotsuga menziesii. The sequence continues at coordinate 64,230 of LPNX010725222.1, forward strand.
GTTTCAATATATTTTGGGAATATAGAATCAATGCAATTAATGAAATTTGATATGGAGATCCAAACTTGTGAAAATATCAATTAAACATTTTCTCACAAGCAAGGAATATTTTTCTTTGTAGTTTATTATCGAAAATGAAATGAGAGTATAATTATTTTTCTAACCACTCATTAGAAAATTATTGATTTCTAACATATTTTAGTAACAAGTGGTTCATAAATCTAGCTCTACTCAAAACACATAGAGCTTTACAAAATCCAAAAACTAAGAGGTTTCATGGACATTCAAATTAATTATATTTTTAATGTTTTCCAAGGTTACTCTAATGTGTTTTTTATTCTCATTGCAATGGTGAGGCATAGTAATGGTGTTGAGAAACTTGAAATTAGGTTTCAAGGCTTGTCTCAAAGTATATATGACACATATGCATCCTTTGGAGCCTAAAAGACTATTGATGACAATTGAAGGAACAAGTGATCTATAAGATCAATGAGTAACCATAGATGTTGTATTTTTAGCTAAGTAAGGATGATTTTAGTAGAAAGGGATGAAAATCAAGGATAATTTTAAGGAACCATACGTATTTAAAAGTGTATAAATGTTGGTGAATCTCACCAATTCGTAAAACGTCAACTATAAAATGTTTGGCGATATTTTTCTAAAAATATTTCAATTTCTAAGGATTTTATATCATTTATATAATAATTTGGCGATTTTTAGGGTGAAAAAAGTTTACCCCATCAAAATTGGGCGAAACAAGCCTTCAAAAAATGTGAATTGGTGAATTTTTTTTGGAGAAAAACATGGAAAAATAGCCCATGGGATAAATTTCGCCCCTAAAATTATCCTTGATGAAAATCAATATGTCTACATCAATTTTTTGTTTGTATTATCTCCAAGAGAACATTCACCAAAACCTATCAAATTGCATGTTTCCTACTATTATTGTCTTCTTAAGCCAATTATTTGCCTCATGAGAGAAGATTGTTGCATATATGAGTTACTCTAGCCTACTAGGAGAGTGATTCACCTCTCTCCCTTGAAGTTAAGGAAAATTTTAAGAATCCCCCCAAATGTATTTGTATAGTAAATGGGTGAATCCCCATGATACATGGGAAAGTGTGAAGGCTATTTTATCAATAATATAATATGTATATATAATTTTTGGGTGAATCTTTCATAGAATTATAAAATCTAGGCAAATATTTCACAAAATTATAAAAACTTGTAAAAGCTTGGTGAATCTTTCACAAACCTATAAAACATTTTAAAATATTTTATAAAATTAGAAAATCTTGGAATATATTTCATGAAACTATAAAAAATTGTGAAGTCTTGACAAATCCATAGAAATTTGACTTAATAAAATTTGCTACATTATTTTGTATTCATTTTAGATTTTTCATTTACCCTTGCACTAGAACACCTTGTAAACAAAATCCAACTTCCAATCTAATTTATTAGATTTACTCATCGCAACTACTTGTATGCTACTAAATTCAAACCTCCTTAGAAATAAGATGTAGAGATGATTTCGTAAATGTTTTCAATATACAATTGAGCACTTGATCAAGGTGTGAAACACATTTATCCTGCTACATTTAGTGTATAGTCAATTTTCACAAACTATAATAAATATAGTTTTTTGAAGCACTACCAAAAATAGAAGGCTTAACAATCTCTATCTCAATGCTCTCAAAAAAATCCAATGGATGGTTGCATTTTATCCACATTAACATTAGCATATTCTTAACATGGATGTGCCCATTTTCTAGCTTGGCATGCAATCAAAGTAAATACGTTATGTAAGAAAAATATAATAATATACCTCTCACAAAATATGAAAATGAAATATAACACCATTTTCTATTTTACAAACTTTCCATATAATATCAATGCTCCTATTTATGTATAATTCACGATAGAAAAAAATTTAGAAACATGCACCTAAACATATTCTTTCAAGTTCTTCTTCGCATGCCTTACAATCAAGCGTCAATGACCAATACCACTTGAGGTCTAGCATTATTATGTGATCAAAGACTTAATTTCATCAAGAAATTTATGAATATAGCTAGAATCTTGGAGCGTATAGGTAATGATATTTTAGTCAAGTATATTTCAATTAGAGGAATGTCAGTCTCATTGGCAATAGGTCTCCTACGATGAATGTATAGGAACCTAGTAGGCGAATGCATAGACCATTTTTCTCTTCGCTTAGCAACTCAAATATCATTTCCCTTTTCTAATGCCACCACACTTTTCAAATAAAATATAAAATAAACATAGTAGATTATAAATGGTGAAGATGCTTATGACATGCTACAAAGTGAAAGGTAATAAATACATATTTCCTCAAAACATCAATTATTTAAATAGGAAAATAATAATTTTGAAAAACACATTGAATGCCTAAATCATAACCAAATCCATGTATTAATCCTGATAACTTATGTTTCTCAAATAAACAATAAGCATGATAAAAGAAGGACAAAAATTTGTTTACGCAACAAAGATATTTAACTATAACTCAAACCTCATGGATCAATGGAAATAAGATGAAACCAATCAAGCTACTGCACATGGATGCATTCAAGTATCAAATGAGAACTATAAGCATTTAAGGAACCAAAAAAAAAAAATTAACCAAAATAAACACAAACTTCCAAGCTTTAAAAAATGCTCCAAATGCAAGAAACAAACAAACCATTAAAATTTTCCAAGATATCAAATCTAGAAATCCAAGAAATTTCATGTACTTGAGTTTTAAGTTTTGAATGAGCTCAATCTTGCTTAGCTGCGGAACTTTTGTTAAAATAGTTATTCAACCTTTAATGCTAGGACATTACCTATGAATAGATAGGCCACCCTACATTATTTCTTAAGAAAGAAAAACAATGTATTAGTTAACTATTAAAACATCAAAACTTAAAATAGTTTGCATCAAGGAAATGTAGCTCCAATATTACAATGTTTAATACAAAGTATAGACTATAGAGCCTATTTTTACATGAAATGCAACCTCAAATTTATATATTGTAATTTGAATGATCCCACAAATAATTTAGTTTTTCCAACCTACTTGAGGAACACTAAATTCAAACAACTAACAAGAATCACATCATTTATTATATTCCATTCATTATTTATACACTGCCAATGGAACAAGTAAACAAAAATTAGAGTCCCCTCGTGTATATTGATTTAGATAATATCTTGTGATATATCAATTTCTCAATTCTCATGCCAACCCTCATTTTCTATATTATGAACATGAACAAGTCAATAATAATATTCTACCAATGCACTTCCATGCAAGTTATAATACCCAATTTCCTATTTATTCAAATACTCACATATTCTTTATTTCACTAGTTTATTACATAGTGCATTGCTACTTTACAAAGTGAGTCAAACATGTAAATACATATTATATCAAATCAAGAAAATATGTGGTATATTCAAAACACCAAAACATAGTAAGTGTGGCTTAAGATATTGACATTCACTCAAGTATTATACTATATCCTAGGATGAAAACATAAGAGGTGTTGAATTATTGGATTTTGTTTGAAATTTAAACATACTATCTCCAATTTATAGAATGTGAGGCTTTCATACAAATTCTTCAAGAAGTTTTAGATTTAGGGTTAGCACAATTCTTCTCATACTCAAGTTCTAAGAGTAATGATAGTGTATGGCACTATAAAAGATTCTTTATTACCAATGCATATAAACATTGGGGTGAATCCATGGACCTGGGTAACACTTTTTGGCAAGCGGATTTGGGCAAAACCAAAAAAACATACCTCGACCGAGGTTTTTTTAAGCCCTCGACCGAGGTTTTAATACCTCGACCGAGGGTTAATAAAGCCCTCGACCGAGGTTTTCTTCAGCCCTCGGTCGAGGTATTTATTAACCCTC
>LPNX010725222.1:82050-100003 GCA_001517045.1 Pseudotsuga menziesii
AACAAGAAGCTGGGAGTCTAAGAAGACATCAAGATGGTGAATGCCTATCTAAAGAGCGGCAGCCAAGAGGCCATTGACACCATCATATTCAGCCTGGTTGTTGGTTGCGGTGCCCAGGCATATTCCGTCGATGTGGATCAACTCGTGCGATGGGGAGTAGATTACCCATGCAGTTGAGGTGAGGTTCGAAGACCATCTGCTTGCTCCATCTACGAATCCCATATACCAGTATGAGGTGTGCTCCATCTGAAGCAATGAGAGGAAACAATACATAAGACTCAATTTGGAAAAAAATGTGTAAAACAAAAATGGAAAGACTATAATACAAGTTGTAACGTTGTCACTCAAAGGGGTGACGTTAGAGGGAAATTCGTTTGGAATTTCCAAGGATCAGTGGTCATTCCTTTGTGTGACATGATGAATCCTTGTAGACTGCCCAAGGGGATATGGAAGACACACTTGAACGGGTTCAAGCGGATTCCGTACTGGTGACATCGTATGAATACTTGTCTTAAGTCGTCTATGTGTTGTGTCTTCTTTTGCTACCGTGCGATGAGGTTGTCGAAACCAACGAACATGATGTGAACGAGGTCGCGAAAGCAGTGTGTCATGGCATGCTGGAAGGTGGCTCCAGCATTTTTGAGGCCAAAGGGCATGACCCGGTACGCGAATGTGCCCCATGGGGTTGTGAATGCCGTCGTGTAACGTTCTTCTTTCTGGATTTGGATTTGGTTATATCCGAAAAAACCATCCATGAAGGAAAAGGCTTCATGAAAGGTGTGGGGAAGTTGTCTTTGGGACATGCCCCATTGAGGTCACGGAAGTCAGTGCAAATGCAAATAATACCCTGTTTTTTTATTTACGGGAATAAGATCAAAAAACCAAGTGGTGTATGCAATGGGATAAATGAAGCCGATTGTGCCCAGCTTCTCTATATCGGCTTTAACCGTAGCCACTTTGGATGGATGGATGGGCCATTGCTTTTGGCGTACGGGAGCCACATCCGGCCATGGTTCAGATTGTAACATTGCACTTTGTGCACCTATTCCAACATTGATAAAATATTAACAAAGAGTTGAAGGTGGCTATTACCACACATATATATGATATGGGTGAAAAAGATAATCCAATAATAAATACCAAGACCAAGTCCAATTCCTAGGGTCATAGTAACAAACTAAGAAGATAGGTGCAATACCTAATGGTATAAGTTGACCTTGCAAATTTTGCAATTTTTATATATGAGAAACCATGAAATTTAATAGTGAGAATGTCCGTAACTAGTGCAAAGAGTAACTAGTAGGTATACAACAGTCTTAAAGTAAAATTATAGTTCGGTTTACGATCAAAATAATACAGATAAATACCTAATTAATTATATTATCAAATTTGGGTATCTTGCATATGGTACCAGAGTTGTAGTTTTAACACTTACACCTACTGGGCACTATAAAACTTTTGCACACCACTAAACTAATGAATTGAACATTTGTTTCTCACAACCATATATATAACAACACCTTGAAAACGTTGTTTCTAATATGGTGGAAGAATAGAATCTCGAAGGACATAAAGAACATACACCTAAAGAAAATATAGTAATAGATCTAAATGCTAATAGTGGACAAAGTACATGCTCTCAAGCATTATAAACAGTGAGGAGTTTGATAGCAAAAATATGTAGCTATAAAATTGATAATGAGATACTATTGAAAGCTCATGAAAAACAACAAGAACTAAAAATTAGACTTCTAATGATGTAGAGATAAAATAGAAAAGCTACCTACATGAACCAAAAAAAGATGAAATCGACAAGTGTGATAATTCCTCCAACAAGAAAGGAATAAAAATTCCTAAAAAAAAGTAGAGACCGTGAGATAGAAACCATAAAAGATGAAAAAATATGGCGAACATATTTTAGGTGAATTTAAGAAAATAAAACTACTTACTTTTGATGGTGAATCTAAAATGGAGTAGAAGTATAAGCATGGATTATGAGTCTAATTAAGTACTTTCAATTGTATGATTACTCCAATAACATGAAGGCAAGAATGTTTATTTATAATCTGAATGGTAATTCCAACATCTTGTGGCGGGACTTGAAATTAGTAAAAGGTACAAAAGAAAAATAGATTGTCTGGAATACTTTCAAGAAAACTTTTAGGCAAAAGTACATGTTCAAATTGTATTATGAGGGGAAGACAAAGGAATTTTATGAAATGAAACTGGGCACCATGTCCATGGACAACATGGTAAATAAGTTTCTAGAAATAGTAAGATATGTTCCTTACATAAAAGAGGAGTTCCTTACATAAAAGAGGAGAAATAAAATTTTCAAATGTTTTTAACTTATTTACCACATGCCTATCATAGGATAGAGTTTGACAACTCCAAGACTCTAAAAGAGTTCATCAAGAAAGAAGGTTATTTTATGACCAATTTACAAAAACAAAAATGAGACACCAAGAGTTTGGAAGGACATGATACAAGAAAAATTTAATCAAAGACAAAAAGGTTTTAAGCCACCACCATACATAAATATGAATAAGAATTTTGCAGGAAACATTTTCAATGAAAACTTTAACCAACCAACTGCATAAAACCAACATGATATGATAATAAGAAACCCAATGAAATAGTTAGGTATCCATTAAAGTGATGGGTATGTGGAATATGATCTATTTGGAAACTATCCAAATCAAAACAGGAATACACAATAAGTGTTGCACATAATTAGCAAGAATACCACTAATATTTAATGGTGCACATAAAAGGTAAAGTTTGCAATAAAATAATCTCCATTTTTGTTGATCTTGGTTTGAGCTTGAGCTTTATTTCACCTAGTTTAGGAATCATGTACAAGTTAAACACATGAAAAATCTTGGCTAATACAACTAACTATGGGAAGACTGAGAAAAGTAATATAGTTGACTCTAAGAATTTGTTTTTATAGGAGTGTTATGCATAACAAAGTTGAAAGTTACAATTAAAGGTCTATAATTAGAATGGTTCGTAGTCATTTAAAATGTCAAAATTTATTATTTTATTATTTACAATGTATAAAAAATGGCATAAAATGGCATAGTATTGATTGTAATTTGATCACATATAGTTTACTATAAATAACGTTTTATTGGTTATAAATTCGGATTTATCTTTTAAGTAAAGATTTTATTTACATCTTTAGATTATAAATATAGTTTTTTTTCAAATTAAAATATAACAATATTAAAAATATTTATATTAATATAACAAAGTAAAAACATAAATAATATAATCATACATATTCAAAAGTGTCTAAACCTTTCCATTTTCTTTTTTCTTGCATCATAATGGATAAATCATAAATTATTATAGATTTATAGCATTATACTAGATAAATCATGGATTATTATAGATTTATAGCATCATACATAATAAATCATGGATCATTTTAAATTTACATGAAATATAAATTCTATAAATATTTAAAATATTTTATTTTGTGCATAAATAAATACAAAATTATTGTAAAATTTTACTATTTTAAATTTTAAATTTTAAATTTTAAATTTTAATGTGTAAATAAAATTTTTTCACAACATTGTTATTATTATTAATCATGTTATTTTGTTTTCAAATATAGATAATATATTATTTGTACTATTTAATTGTATATAATTTTTTCATATATATATATATATATATAATTTTTTATTTATGTAACTAAATCCTTAATATATTTTAAAGTTTTTCTCAAATATTTTAAATATATGGTTTTTATTAGTTTTGTATTTAACTTTTTCAAATATATAAATGTTTATCAAAATTTCATCAACATATGGATGTTTTAATGGTATATAAAGAATGATGAAGGTTTAGGAAAATGATTTATGATATTTAATTAATATTATTATAATATTTAAATAATATTAGTGTTTTTAATATTTATATTCATTTTTATTAGAATATTTAGTTAAGATGTGGGTTTTATTAGCTATTCAAATTAAGCATGAGTTAATTGGGAGAAGATACCCCTAGTGAAGAAGATTCTAGCAAACAAGAAAATATATTTCTAATTACAAAGCTAGTAAGCTAATGGATATCAAATTGATACATGTCATTGTAAAACTAAGTGACTAATGGGGTATATCTTGAAAATCAGTGGAGTCGCTCCGGTGAAAACCATAGAATCTATGAATATACAGAGTTGGAACATTTTGATCATTAACGGGCTCAATGGGTTCAAAATATTTGTCCATTGGTGTGCGATCAACAAGATCACATTCAACTTCTCTGTTTGACAGTTCTGTCATCCCAAGCTTTGAAAGTCAATAATGTGTCTGAAACCTAGCCCAAACAGAGCAAGTGTGGCTTAAGGTATTGAGATTCACTCAAGTATTGTACTACATACTATCTCCATTTTATAGAATGTGAGGCTTTCACACAAGTTCTTCAAGAAACTTTAGATTTAGGATTAGCACAATTCTTCTCATGCTCAAGTTATTAGAGTAATGATAATGCATGCTATAAACAATGCTTTAGTACCAATGCATATAACCATTGTCACTTTAACATCTTATACGATTAGTATATATAACAATATACACACCCATGGTAACGGTAATGCTTAAGTGACAATTCATAAGAGCTATTGCATGATGTATAAGATGCTTTAGTTCTAGTATACATGACCTGTTTAAATGTGTCTAAACACTTTTAATAATACTTTTTTACATTTCCAAACTTCTAATTCTTAAACTATACAATTGTATTTATAATTGGTTAAAGCTTTAATAATTTGTCTAATTTATTTAGCAATCATTTTGTTATACTCATTTTTTTTTAAATTAAAAACATTAACTCTAAATATATTTATAAATATTTTTAATTTATATATAAAATAAACTCAAATCTAATTAAAATAATTATGACCACCCTTCACATCTTTTCATAATAGAAAAATATATATATTTTTCCAATCTAAGCACATTTCCTTCATAATCATGCTTTTTAATACAAAGAACAATCTAAATCATACACGATTATCTCTGTCAAATCTTTTAAAAATCTAAGCTTATTTTACTTCAAAATCCTATTCAACTATTGATAAGAATTTTAACTTTCTTTTATATTATTTGTTTTATAATAAAAAAAAATATTTTAATAAAAAGTCAAATATAAAACAAACCCGAAAGGAGCATATCCTCATAGTTAACATATTATTTGTTTTATAATAATTAAAAATTATTTTAAAAAGTCAAATATAAAACAAACCCAAAAGGAGCATATACTCAAAGTTAACATTAAGACAACATTTGGTAGTTACATCATAATCTACTACTAGGAGAAGGAATTATGAGGTTTGCGTAACTTGTGAGGTTTGGAATATTCCAGGTTACACCTCATCCTCATCTACAACTAGTGATATGATATGATCGATAAAAGTTATGTATAATATTTAGTGGAGGAAGAATCAGACTTTCTTGTCTGGCCATATAATCTGCAAAATGGCATCATTACTGCAAGCTTGGTTTATGATTTCATTGTCCAATCTTCGAGTCCCCTATTGGTAGTAGTTTTATTGATCTCATCTGGAATGGCACTCTGCCTAAAAAGATCAGTTGTTTTGTTTGGCTGGCTTTATCGAACAAACTGCGCACATGGGATAATCTTCAGAAGAGGGGCTGGATCGGGCCCTCTATATGTGCCCTCTATTGTGCAAATGTTGACAGCGCACAACATTTATTTGTTCACTGCTCGGTCTGGAAGAACTTGCTCTCTTACCTGAGTGATCAGCATCACATTGCACCTTACACTCAGACTGATGATCTCGTGGTGTTTTTGGAGAACTGGATTGCTCGATTTTCAAAGCACTCCATCTGTTGTTACCTTCCCTTCCCAACTATGTGGGTATTATGGAAAGCAAGGAATTGTTGTTTATTTGAAGGGAAAAAATTGTGTGTGCTCAATATGATTCAGCAAGTGGTATATTTCTCTCAGATGTATGGTCCCTATAGCAGAAAAAGGAAAAAAACCAAGAGTTCTAGGACCTGGACCAAAATTTGATTATCCTGTTGGTTATTTTGATGGTGCATCAACAAAAAATTGTGGAGGCATTGGCTTCAGTCTGCACTTGAATGAGTCACATACCTTCGATTTCGTTGTGGGGATTGGTCTGTGCACCAATACAAAAGCAGAACTGGTTGGGCTTTGGGCCCTTCTGCTTATTACCCAAATGATGGGGATTCCCTCACTCCAAGTATATGGTGACTCCTCAGTCATCATCAACTGGGCAAAGGGTAAGTCTACCCTTTCTCCACCTGAGCTCCATTGCTGGTGTAGGGAGACTAGAAAGCTTTGCACACACTTTCTAGCACTGTCTTTTGACCATATCTACCGTGAACATAATCAGCAAGCTAACCGTCTCTCTAAATTTACTCTTACTTTGGCTCCGGGAATTGGCACATACTCTAAATTTTTCGATGGTCTTATGACCTCACATGACAATATTAAACTCTTGAGTTGGTGCGGGAGCTTGCTTCCCTTTACATTTTTTGCACCCTTTTATATAGGTATGGAGCTGGCTCCTTTAGTTAGCTGATCATTACTCATTTTATACACGATAGATATGGGATGGCCTGACAGAACTGACTAATGGGTATTATTTGTCATATTAGATTAGCACTGGACCCTCCCCCATAGCACTTGTTGAGTTGTGTCTCCTCGGGATGTTTGGCAGTATGCCACATTATTGTACTCCTCTTTGATTGTATCCCACTTCATGGGTGGGCACAGCAGATGCCCTTTGATTCAAATGAATATCAAGGGCAAGCTTTTTTCTTTCTGAAAAAAAATCTAATGGAGGAAGAAACCTCATTATCCACTTGCGAGCGTCACTTGATTCATTCATCGCTTCATATTTTCAAAGCCAACATATAGTAGATATAAGTTATACATAACTTTTATGTATTAGATATTATATTTTTAATAGTATATCTTTGAGCTATTTAATTAGGGGACGATTTTGATTTTTTTACTGATTTTTAGCTGGAATTCGGTGAATTTAACTCGCAAAATTTTGTAATTTTTGTTGTTTGTTGGGTGATTTTAAGTGTAGAAATAAAACCACGTGACAGGAGAACCCCCAAGCACCCACACTCTGTAATATCTAGCAATATTTTTGAACGCTTTGAAAATTCCGTGAAGATTCATAGCTAGAAACAGGTAAAAACCAGCTGGAAATAGAAGGAAAATCGTCCCCTAGTTAGACAACTCGTATTTTCAAAGTTGGCATGACTACCTATACCATACCCTATGTTTTCAAAATCCATACAAAATTATTGAAGAGTATTACAACCCTTTTGGAGAAAAGATAGTGAATTTGTTGACTTGTAAGCTTAAGTCATTGATCATGTGCTATATCACCCTTCAATCCATTAGCCACCATTTCAAACAATGTGATTGCTGCTCACTTTGGTGCATGTGAGACTTGCCTACCTTCTATGCATCATGGAAGAAATCCTCCACCAAGTGAACATGGACCATAGGATTGCTTTGGTTAAGATGTGTTTGAGACGTTTCCAACATTTTCATCCAAGCTTTCCTTTTCCTCCCAATTTTTCCATGAACTCATTCACATAGACAAATGATGGAATTTCTAATAGTGGAGATATCTATGGAGTTTTTATGGCCCCCAAAACCTATCCCATCGTCTTTAGAATCATGCCAACGTTGGAACCCAACTTAGCCCAGAACCTTTCCTAAAACCTCTGAAATCATGAAAATGATGCTCTATGCAACCATGAGTAAGAGGTGGAGACATGCAAACTACACTTTTTAATTCCAAAGGCTATAACCAAACCCAAGGGATGTCAAAAAGTTTAGGAATATTTTGGCCTCATAAATTTCCTAACAACTTCCTTGGGGGATTTTGGGAATTGTTGTTTGTGCTCAAAGATTATATTGTTTAAAACCAAGGGATAGTGTGTACGACAAAATTTCCACTAAATTTTCAATCATATTAAGCACCATATTGGCCAATGAAAATGGAGATGAATCATACTCAGGCCAAAACTTACAAAATCATGTGACCGTTTTGGAATTTAGGCAATAAAATATGAGAAATGATCAACCAAGTATCATGATTTTCTCTCAAAAATCCCCTTGCCTATGCACTCTACATGTAACCAAAGGAATTATGCCGTATGTAGCCTCTTCCCTCATCAATAATATTCTATACAAATTTCATGATAGGTAGACCAATGGGAGAGAACGGACTAGCGAAGTTTTGCATTGAATTGTTATTAAACCCTCAAAACATGTTCCTATTTAGTTTTTAGGCTTCTTTCAACTTTTCATTATGTTAAGCCTGGTGGGCTAGCTCTAGAGGTTGAGTACTTTTACCTTTATGTAGGAGGTATCAACGTTAATCCCGCATTTTAGGTACCTACGTTGTGTGCATCACTCTTTCTCCCTATTAATTCAAGTGCCATAATCAATTTACATGGTTTGAAGAATTATGAAAATATCAGAAAAATCGATAACCTGGAAAACTCAAGAAATCGACAATATCAAGAGCAATTAGAGATATTTGCAACATTTGTACACTAGGTATCATCTATGAAATGTTGGGTTTTGCCTAGGGTTTTCCACATGGGGTTTCTTTGCAAAACAAAAATCACTATTTTTAGGAGAGTGATTTCTCGACTAAAAAACATGCACATATTGGAAATGGAAAATTGAATGTTGAAAATGAAAAGTTGACCTAAAAAATAGGAAATCCTACCTACCTAATGATAAATGTTGGGAAGTGCCTTAGGAATTCTGCATAGGGTTTCCTTGCAAAAACAAATCACTATTTCTAGGAGAGTGATTTCTCTGGACTAAAAACATGCAAATATCGGAAATGGAAAATCAAATCTTGAAAATGGAAATAAGAAATAGGAAATCCTACCAACCTAATTTAATGTAGCAAAACAGGCCCGCTAGATGATGTGGCATTGCTAATGAAACTATGCATTCATTTTCATAACAATATGAGACTCATGCATGATTTTGAAATACATGAGGAGATGTATCATTAAGCATTGAATGATACAATGGCATGGCAGCACTACCTCAGTGCATGGAATTAAATCTAGAAAGGGTAAAAAAAGCTTGCAATTTGTCTAAAAAAACTCCATGTATTGTGGATTGATATCAATGAAAACATTGTAAGGAGTGTAGACAAAAACCATAGATAAATGCCTCTCCTTCAAGTGACTAATCATGTTGTTCTAGAATAATTATGGATGTTTTTCCTCTTCTTCAATGATGGATAGTGTTGGAAATTGTAGCATGTTCTAGAATAATTATGGATGTTCTTCCTCTTCTTCAATGATGGATAGTGTTCAAAATCGTAGCTTGACTTGAGATTTTTCATGAAATTATGGTAAGTGTTGCTTCTGGGATGAAATTATATGCACTTTGCGAATATTTTTGTTTTGGAGCGGTAGAAATATATTCAACTACTTCATGCTTGGAATGCATGACTCCTTCACTCAGTTTCTTATAAAAATCATCCAATTGAAGTCATTGAATATTGTGATTGCTTAGTTTTAAACATTGTAATTGAAGTCATTGAGCATTGTGATTGCTTAGTTTTAAACATTGTCTTTCCTCATGTTGAAAGTTGCCACTAAGAATGAACAATTAGTCGGGTTTCCAAGATATACTCCCTTTGTCAATGTCCTCGTGATCAGTGACAAACAACAATGTTTATGACAACTTCATATGCACATTAATCATCATAGGAATAATACATCAAGCCACTCTTGAAAGCATTTGACATTGCAAATTTATAAATATACTCCTCCAAAAACTGATTTATTGCAACTATCATTTAAGAGAAAGAGGTCCCTTAAATAACTCATAACTTGTGTGTTCGAAACAACCATGTCTTTGTTTTTAATCCCTCTTGTAACTAACTAATCAAACAAGTATAATAGGGTTCATTGTTATTGAAACATTTTCGAACACCATAAGCTTTACCATAATCTACCCCTTGTTGATCTTCAGATGAATATGCGACCATATCAAAATTAGTCAACACAAAATTGTTTATAAAAGTATTTGAAAATATTTATTCGGTACGTTAGTTGGCATTTTCAACATAATTGTTATCTACTCAGCAAGAATAATATTTACCACAACCTCTAAGACATTATCGGTCCAACCCAAAGGATGGTTGTTCATCTGCATAGAAGTGTGATCATAAGCATTCATTTCATATGTTACACCAAGAAAACTCATGTTGAAAATGCAATTCTTCTCCATGGTGATTAGCTTTGGATAAACTTTCAAATATATTATCAGCATAATAATTAGTACATACATTGCTACTAAGAGTAATGGAAAATGTAGATTTATGAGCTTACTATATTTGGGCACTAAAATTCATTTTCACATGCTTCCAACACCCACCTATGAAAGGAAAAACTCTTGTCAATAAAAGAAGAACATTGGAAGTGATAATAATAAATGAAATAGCAGTAAAACTGAAAAAGGATTACCTGCAAATTGAAGCGTGGTTCGAACCATCTTGAATAGAGGAGCCATGGTAGTCATGGGTTCCCTCACACCAAATAGGGACCCATCATTAAAAACAAGAAACCCAAAATATATATATATATAGGAAACCTACTTCTGGCACCTTATATGTGTGTGTGTGTGTGTGTGAACCAAGGAAACCTACTTTTGGCACCATAAGGGAGCTAGAGTTGGAGCACGGTAAATATGCCAAAAATAGAGAGTTATGGATAAAATCATTTAATTGATCAGATAAGGCCTGCTCTAAGAGGTCTAAATCAGGGAGGGCTACTCTTGGGTATAAATAAGGGTTAGGTATAAATCAGGGCTTGCTCTTATCGTCTATTCTGTTTAGTAAGTTGAACCAGTCGATAAAGCAGCCGAAGAAGCAGTTTACTTAGCAGTAGATGTCCTGGGGGTGACATAAAAGCAGTAAATTTAGGTGGGGCCATCCTTAATGTTGAATGTGAGAACAATCTACCCAACTGCAAATAGAACTTTCATCAACCCCGAGAATTAAAACCTGCGCTTCTATTAAGTTAACCATAAAACAGACTCAATAAAAGTGGACAGCTAGCTTACATCCTCAACTCCCCACACACACACACACACACACACGTATATATATAGAGAGAGAGAAAGAGGTAGCAAGGAAGGGATTGGATATTCTTTCTTACTTTCCTTAAGCAAGGAACATTCCCCCTCCAAGAATCATTATTCCTGATCAGCTGAACAAAAACATCCCTTGGGATTTTTTTGATGGAGCCTCCCAAAACCTGACATGTGGGGGAGGAGCTTGCTTATATCTCAACCAAAACCATTACTTCCAATTCTCCTTGGGACTGGGAGCCAGAACCAACAACTATGCTGAGCTCATGACTTTAAAACTCCTTTGTTTTTCAATTGAAAGAAACTGCAGAAAGCTACAAGTTTTTGGTGACTCTCAGAAATGCATAATTACTACACTTGATTTTTTATATGAAGAGACAACCAGATCTCTATCTTTTTTTGAATCAATCTCATTCAAACATGTCTACAGGGAGCGAAATTTGGATGCAGACAAATTCTCAAAGGAGGGACTGAATCTGCAATGGGGTCACTAGAAAATTTTGGAGATAAAGGACTCAGAGGCCTCAAAGTATCCACACAAGCCCTTCATTTTGCCTCACTAAACCGCTATTATAAAATATTTTGGACAGCATTCAAGCATCATGCAGCTAATCTTTAAGCACATGCCGGACTCAAACTCTTTTTATCTGTTTATAATCATCTTCGAGGATGGAAATCAGTTTCATCCTGGTACAAACTTACATGGGTATTTTTGTCGTCAGACATAACGGTCTATCAAGACTAGTTTTGGGTTTTTCTCAGATTCTGGAAAGGAGGAGGATTTGCATAAAAAAAGATGTGAAAACAGATGTACATCTGCATATAGCAGGAACGAATTACATACTAGTTTGTATGTAGTTTTTTTATTAATACAAATCAGCTTTTTTTCTTAGGGAAAATATATATATATATATGTTTTGTCCATGGAGCGTAGCTAAGGTGGTTGGGAGATTTGGTTGTTGCACTCCCTACCTGGACAATTGCTCCTTACGAGCCCTTGCATGTAATGAAATATTAGGCTGAGGCTTCTGTGGTGAACCACCATGGAAAAAAAAAATATATATATATATATATATATTACCACCAAAATGAAAACCTGCAATAACGAAATTGAAGGAACATTACATGCGAGAATAAACCATGGATTTAACCGAATCAGTTGATGAAGTATGGAGACCGTGGCTTCATACGATGAAGGATTGAGCCAAAAAAATTTGAGAAAAATCCTCTATCGTCAGGGTTGTGAGCGGGAGTTAATACAATTATAGAGCTAAAGGAATAAAGCTCATAATGGTCACCGAGATCAAGCTAGGGTAAGACCATCAAAAAATTTACCAAGGAATAGAGTACAATTAATATGATGTTTGGGCACAGTATGGTCTCATTAAAACCTCCAACCAATTGACAAGTCTGTAGTGATAATCAATATGCACCTCGAAGCAAATTGTTTAATGTTGATGTGGAGGCTTTAACATATTCTAACTGCAACTATTTTTTGGACAAAAGAATTCCAACATATTCTAAGTGTATATATGCACCTATTTTTCGGACAAAAAAATTCCAGCCTCTCTTGTCTGTTGAGCCATCCATACCCAACATCTTATAGACCTGTGGAGATCTATGTCTATGACTACCATCCAGCTGAACCCTATCGAAATGTTCCCATGTGAAACGACATGGCATGGACATGGAAGACTATTACGGAGCATTAATGGCATGCTGATTTGAATTTTGAAATTACTAATCACATGGATAATATAATTCAAATTTGGATTTTGAATTTGTAAGACTAGTTCACATTTGGTTTTGTCATTGAAAAAAAACATAGCAAAATGTTGGCAACAACGATAACAATGTAAAGTCTTGCAACTGCATGTAGCAATGGCAATGGCAAGCAATATCGCAATTCGGTGACCAGAAAACAACTAACATTAAATTACACAGTTAATCGGTGATGATGGATTTCTTTGCTACTTATATCCATCATCACCGATTAACTATGTAGTTTGATGTCAGTTGTTCTCTAGTCTCCGAATTGCTATATTGCTTGCCATTGCTACATGCAGTTGTAGGACTGAACATTGTTATCCTTGTTTCCAACATTTTTCTATGAATGTGTTTTAATAACAAAACCAAATTTGAACTAGGTGAGAAAACAATATGGATTTACACATTAAAAATCAAAATTTGAATTGCATCTATCTTCACGTTCAGTAAATTCAAAATTCAAAACAGCATGTCATAAATGTTGACCGTATAATTAATCTTGCAAGTCCATGCCATGTCATTTCGTATGGGCACATTCCGATGGGTTTCAGTTGGATGGTGGTCATAGGCATTGATCTCCATGGGTCTATGGGTAGTGGGGATGGATGTTCAACTAACAAAGAGAGGCCAAATTTTTTTTTCCAAGAAATAGATGTGCACATACAGTTAGAATATGTTAGAGTTCAGCAGCATCATTATACATTCTGCTACTAGGTGCATATTGGTTGTCATTTCATAATTTCCTCCTTTGTAAGGGGCTATTGTAACTTATGTATATGACTAATAGGTAAAATACACTTTTTGCATTTATGGATAATCTAATCTACTAGACGTGATCCATGTTCAAGTACGAATACAAATACAAATACTATTCGATACGAAAAAATTATGTAACTAACAAATTCAATTCGAATAAAATATGGAAATAGACTTCTTACATATAGTACTTTTAATTAAATATACAACAATATATATAACATTTATATATTTATATATAGTTAAACATATACAATATTCTTAATGAAATATTGAATATCAACCATTAAATTTTAAACTTGAAAAAAATCATTCTTGTTTTAAGCATATTTTTATAACCAAAATTAGTCTTTAAAAAACAAAAATATAATGCCTTTACTGCAAGAGAGAAAACTCTTTAATAGTTATTAATTATTTTAAAAATAAAGAAAATAATATTTACCACTACTTACATTTAGAATCAATTAATGAATCTTTAAATTGTGTTAGGGTTAACTTTAACTCTGGAATGAGCAAGGATGTAAGTGGTTTTGGAAACATGGTTTTGGTAATTTTCAAAACCGTATCGGTATTACATATATATAGAATATTCCATGAATTTAAATTTGTTCAAAATTTCTGTACATAAAATGTCAATACAACCAAATTATGCTACTATGAAAAAAACCATGTACATGAGTTGCACTATCACCATTGCTCGAATCCCCACTAGGTTTAAATGCAATGGATACGTCGTGGATCAAGACAAGACAATGGAAGTTTGGCATAATAACGTCCATTAATATGTTTCATTTAAAACGATATGTTAGAGCCATGTGACACTTGGTGTTGAATTAACATATAGTTTAAAAACACCGGTTTTCCTATGTAGGGAAACAAGTCACCATTGTATTCCCCTGTTCGACGACGTTTATATAGTTGTAGCTAAGGATTAAACAAGTATATATAGATGTATTCTACTATATAAACAACTATGAGTTAAAGTTATAATCACTAATGAATGCCAAAAGTGATACCCATAACTAGGGTTGTGGGAGCAAGTACCCATAACTAGGGTTGTGGGAGCAAGTAGACCATGACGAGCGATAGTTGTATAGGGCATTGTTATATCGAGGATCTGGTTAACATATATGCCCTACACTCATATTAATAGTAAGAATTGCTTGGGATACTCATATTAATAGTCAGAATTGCTTAGGATAGAAACGTTGCACTATGTGCACCCTTTCCAACATTGATAAAATAAACAAAGAGTCAAAATTGCTTGGGATAGAAACGTTGCACTATGTGCACCCTTTCCAACATTGATAAAATAAACAAAGAGTTGAAGGTGGTTATTACCACACATATAAATGATGTGGGTTAAAAATATAATCTAATAATAAATTCCTAGGGCCATGGTAATTATAAGCCACACTAAGGAGATATGTGGAGATATGTGTAATGACTAATGGTATAAGTATGACTGCAAATTTTATATATAAGCAATTGTGCAAAGAGTGATTAGTAGGTATATGACACTTAGTAAGTAAAATTATAGGTAGTTTATTATAAAAATAATATAGATAGTATAAAAGAAAAATAAATAATTATATTAGTAAATTTAGGTATCTTACATACAGTACCAGAGTTGTAGTTATAACACTTAGGCCTATTATTGAGCATTATAAAACTTTTCCAACCATTAAACTAATAAATTGAAAATTTGTTTTGTGGGTACCAGAGTTGTAGTTATAACACTTAGGCCTATTATTGGGCATTATAAAACTTTTCCAGCCATTAAACTAATAAATTGAAAATTTGTTTCTCACAAGCATATATATAACACTATGTCTAATATGGTGGAAGAACATAATCTATCAAAGGACATAAACAACATACACCTAAAACAAATATACTAATAGATCTAAAGTACATGCTCTGAAGCATGTACAAATATACAAATATATACTAACAAAAAACAAAGTACATGCTCTGAAGCATTAGAAACGATGAGGATTTTGATAGCAGAAAAAGCTATAAAATTGATAACCAAAAATTATTGAAAGCTCGTGAAAAACAACAAGAACTAACGAACCCAAAAAGGTGTAAAACCAACATAATAAGATAATAAGAAGCAGAATAAAATAGTTAGGTAGCCATTAAAGTGATTGATGGGTATGTGGTGAACATGTACTGTTCGAAAACTGTCCAAATCAAAACATGAATACCAAGATAGTTTACAACATATAGGAAGTATCAACAATCAATGATATAGACAAAACTATATACATGATAAGTGTTGCATTATCCAATTAGCAAGAAGACCATTAATATTCAATGGTGAAAATAGAAGGTAAAGTTTGTAATAAAAAAAAATCTCTATTTTTTATTGATCTTTTAGCTTTATTTCATTTAGTTTAGTTAAATCATGTAAGTTAAACACATGAAAAATCTTGGCTAGTATAACTAGCTATAAAAACAAAAAGAAAAATAACATAGTTGATTCTAAGAATTTGTTTTTTATGGGACCCTTATGAATAATAAAGTTGAAAATTACAATTAAAGGTGTAATCATTTAAAATATCAAAAAGATATAAAAAATTACATAATATTGATTGTAATTTATAGTTTACTATAAAAGGTTTTTTTATTGATTATAAATCTAATTGTGTCATTATAAATTATAAATGTAGTTTGTTTATTTTTTAAATCAAAATATAACAATATTAAAAATATTTATATTAATTTAACAAACAAAAACACAAAAAATCTAATAATACATATTCAAAAGTGTCAATAAATCATGGATCATTATAGCATCATACACCATAAATCATGGATCATTCCAGATTTATAGCATCAAACATGGTAAATCATGGATCATTATAAATTTACATAATTAGATGAAATAAGTTCTATAAATATTTAAAATATTTTATTTTGCTAAAAAAAAAATTATTGTAAAATTTTATTATTTTAAATTTTAAATTTTAATCTTGTAAATAAAATATATTATTGTAAAATTTTACTATTTTAAAAATAAAAAATATTCACAACATTGTTCTTGCTATTATTAATAATAATCCTGTTATTTTGTTTTTAAATATAGATAATATATTATTTGTATTAATTAACTGTATATAACTCTTTCAAATATATATAATTTTCTTTTATTTATGGGACTGAATCCTTAATATATTCTAAAGTTTATCTTAACAATTTTAAATATCTGGTTTTCATTAGTAAATTGTGTATACCTTTTTCAAATATATAAATGTTTATAAGTCACTACATTCTTATTCTATTTCAAATTAACATACATCTTTATTATATATTTTCAATGGTATACAAAGAATGATGATGGTTTCAATGATGATGATGGATGGTGATAGTTAACGTCCCTTGAGACCAAAACTTTCATCTATGGATTTAGAAAAATAATTAATAATATTTATAAATAAAGTTTTTTATATTTATTTTTAATAGTTTATTTAGTTAAAATATAGGTTTTAATCACCTATTCAAATTAAGAATGAGTTATTCAAATTAAGAATGAGTTATTTAAATTAGGAAAGAGTTATTCCAATAGGAATAAGTTAATTGAGAAAAGACCTAAATTCTATTCTGATAAGTGAAAAAGATTCTAGCAAACCAGAAAACATATTTCTTGTAATATAATAAAGAAAACATATTTCTAATTACAAGGCTAATGGATATCAAGATGATACCTGGCATTGTAAAAGTGAGTGACTAATGGGGTATATCTTGAAAATCAGTTGAGTCGCTCCGGTGAGTTATTCAAATTAAGAATGAGTTATTTAAATTAGGAAAGAGTTATTCCAATAGGAATAAGTTAATTGAGAAAAGACCTAAATTCTATTCTGATAAGTGAAAAAGATTCTAGCAAACCAGAAAACATATTTCTTGTAATATAATAAAGAAAACATATTTCTAATTACAAGGCTAATGGATATCAAGATGATACCTGGCATTGTAAAAGTGAGTGACTAATGGGGTATATCTTGAAAATCAGTTGAGTCGCTCCGGTGAGTTATTCAAATTAAGAATGAGTTATTTAAATTAGGAAAGAGTTATTCCAATAGGAATAAGTTAATTGAGAAAAGACCTAAATTCTATTCTGATAAGTGAAAAAGATTCTAGCAAACCAGAAAACATATTTCTTGTAATATAATAAAGAAAACATATTTCTAATTACAAGGCTAATGGATATCAAGATGATACCTGGCATTGTAAAAGTGAGTGACTAATGGGGTATATCTTGAAAATCAGT
>LPNX010725228.1:0-92655 GCA_001517045.1 Pseudotsuga menziesii
TCCAGTGAGATATGTGTTTGGTCAGTAAAAAGTGCAGAAACCATACACTTACATTGTACAACTATTTGTCTATTACAAATTAATGCATATTCGTATAGGAAAGAACCCCCTCTACCAAACAGTTTGAGCTAATAATGTTTTTGGCATTCTTCTCCGATGTTTGTAGGCATCCTTCTGATCTTGTTGGCAGCACTACGCCCCGGATCATGTATCTCTTTTAGTCCTCATTTGTTTTAGAATATTTTCAAACCTTGGACTAGATCACTTTGGCCACCATCCTGACACTACCTGCCTGAAAGAGGCCCTCCTCTGTATGACCCATGCCTTGAAAGTAACCTCCTCGGTCTAACCAGCAACTAGCTCTGTAACATCATGCGTTTACAATTCAGTCAGCATATATCTTGGTATCTTTGGCAACATATTTTGTTATTGTTATCTACTTTGCATATTGACAATTTAACACCTATTGTTGTTACAATATTATGGAAGAATATTCAACTTGTGATGACAAATAAACAATTTTTATTTGGAATTTTCAGCAAGAAAATATCAGTTAAGTTTCTGGGCTTTATAGAAGCATATGAATGTACATCTCTTTGTTATCTTCTGATCACAGATTCGGACTCTGAGCATGCTGAGATCAAGATTTCAGTCTTTACCTGGTGCTTTCAATGCTAACTTAGTGCCATGTGAAAGGCCACTACGTAAAGGATTTTCTCTTGCTCGGCATTTTGAAGAGGTTAATCAAAATCTCACACTTGCTCTACATTTCTTCCATAGAAAATCACTTTCAACTTGATCAAAATATTGTCTTTCGAAAACATTTTCTACTAAATTGGTTCTAATCTTATATATCCACCATTGCCATTCAGGTTTCTCCAAGCAGGAGGACAGAAGCTGCCAAGTTTGCACAACTGTGGAATGAAGTTATTTCTAGTTTTCGCGAGGAAGACCTCATAAGCAACACGCAATAAAATTTGAATATTGGACAATATATAACAATATATAATTTTTATATATTACCTTGTAAAAAATGTTCTTATGTATGTCATGCATATACTTTCCAAAGTCCTGCAATTAATACCATGTTATTGACATGTATGCAGAGAAATGGACCTTTTACTTGTTCCATATTCATAAGATCCAAGCCTGAAGCTAATAAAATGGCCGCCATTTTTACTTGCCAACAAGGTTCTCAGTCCCTTAATTATTAATGATTTTATTAAAAAAATTGTGTTTTCCTTATTCCTGAAAATGTGAAATCTGCTTCACAACATGCAGATTCCCATAGCATTGGATATGGCAGCTCAATTTAAAGCTAAAGACACAGATCTCTGGAAACGGATATGTGATGATTCGCATGTGTTTTCTGTCCATCTTCGTTGATTTGTTTTTATGACAAGAAATTCTCCTTTGCTTTTTATCACAAGAGATATGTAGGCAATTGAAATATCTTAAAGGTTTATGGAATTTTGGGTATCTAATATTTTCTTATTTTTATTAGGATAATAGAAATAATTATAAAGGAGGTTGAGGCTAATATATCGAAAAATACACTTCTAGCCAACTTCAGAATGAGCGCTTTGCCCATAATCTACAGAAAATTTGTGGAACTTGTAGAGATATTGGTATGTTTAGATTTAAATCACCTCCACTTTTGTCTTTTTCTTTTTACACTTCTTGCATATTCTCTTTACAGGGATATCTAAAACAACTGTACATTGCAGAAAATAGGTGAAGCATTGATGCGTGACAGTGTGGTATTGTTGCTTCAAGATTTGCTAGAAGTGGTGACACGTGATATGATGGTTAATGAGATTAGGTGAGCAGTGTAGTCATTGGTTTATTGTGGAATGTGGACAGAATAAACAAATCTAATATACCAAATGCATATGGAACAAACTTAAAGTTGAGCCTGTAATCAACAATTTTTCTAATTTAATTATTTCTTGCTTCTGTTAGAGAACTTCTGGAGTCTGGACAGAATAGGAAAGAGTCAAACAATGTAAGGTATGACTTCATTCATTCACCCCAGACAAACAGACAGCTGTTTGTAGGTACAGAACCCAAACTTGCTGTTGTCTTTCCACCACCAGCAACAGACCCATGGATTGAGCAGGTGTGTATTTTTTATCTCATAAGAATTACTGTTGTATTTAACTTGCATCTTAGGTTATCTGAGGAAAATAGTCTAAGTCTAATTACATTTTTGTGATATGCCACAAATGTTTGGCTTCAGTTGCTTTTGACAGTGAAGCAATTTTCCATCTGTGATATGCCACAATTGCAATTTTACGATATGCCACAAACAGTGCTAATTGCACTTTTATGATATGCCACATGTAAAAAGGCTTCACTTGCTTTTGACAGTGAAGGAATCTGCCATGGATGTACATGTGAATCTATAAGCACGTAGACGAATAGCATTTTTCACAAACGCATTGTTTATGGATATGCCATGTGCACCCACAGTCCGAAAAATGCTTTCTTTCAGGTTTGTATATCTATCTTGGGATTTTATATTAATAACATTGCTGTAATTTGTTTATACATTCTAAAGTACCCAAGGATGTTTCCCCACATTCTTGCATGGAATCCTTAGCAAACCTGTCAGTGTAGACTAGTGTGTCTAACCCAAGGGAATTTGAACTGGGAAACTGCTGGAATGGAACTAGCCAAATTCCTGACAACATTGGCAACAATCCTTATGTTAGGATTGTCAGCAATGTGTTCTGTATTTTCAAGCGGGATGAATTAACCCAATTCAGAGTTTGACTTTCACAATGCACTGTTTTTGACATGCAAACATTTTTGCATATAACAAGATATAAATGAGCAGTGAACACAGGATTACACATTTTCGATGAATCATATTAAGGTAGCTTTTATATATATAATTGCATCTTAGAATTGAATTTGACAATAAGTTGTGTTGGACCCATAGACTGGGAAATTATTTAGTGATATTCATATTTCATTGCTGATTTATTTCCATTTTTTATTTCTATTTGTATAGTGTTCTTACTCCATACTATCATGAGGAAACTGTTTATTCAAAAAGTGATTTTGAACTTGAAAATGAGGATGGAGTTTCGATTATCTTTTATTTGCAAAAGATATATCCAGGTTTGTTTATTGCTTAGCTGAGTTATTTTGTATATTTTTTACATTACTTTGCAGTACACACTATTGGCTATCCTGGATCAAATTAATATAATGTCTTGTTTTAAGCAGATGAATGGAATAACTTTATGGAGCGTTTAAATTGTAAAAAGGAGAGTGAAGTATGGGGAAGTGAAGAGAATGTGCTTCACAAAGAGGTCAAACACTTTCCAGAACAGGTATTATTGTGTACTAATTCTCCCTCAATCTATTTCATCATTTTGATTCATTGAAGTAGTTATAAATTATGTCGATTTGGATTTTAAATTCTGGTAAATTATATAAATGAATTTTTGCAGTACGAGGTATGATGTATTATAGAAGGGCACTAAAGCTTCAAGCATTTCTTGATCTGGCCACCCAGCATGGAGAATTGTGAATCCAGAAAGGTGGGCTCTGGAGCTTCTGAAACTTACCTTTGACTGTCAGCATCAATAGGTTATGACCATATTTTTTTTTTTAAACTACAGATAGCGTCGCTATATCGATGACTTTCCGTGGAACTTTGCGACGTATTGCCGTCAATATAGAGATGTCTTTCCGTCGATATAGCGATGTATTTTCGTCGATATAGCGACGTCGTAGCGTCGCAAGTATTGGGGTTGGGCTTTTTCATTCTAGGAAGGGTCGTCGCAATTGCGACGTATTCCCGTCGCTCTCGCCACGCAATTAACGGGTCGTCGCTATTGCGACGAAATGAGTGCCACGGGAAAAAAAAACACTTAGACGTGGCAATATCCACGCTTTTTCGTGGATATTGCCACGTTTTTTCCGTGGCAAAATTGATCACTTGTACTAGTGATCGAAATAGTTCTACCAAATTATAATTACAAAAATGAAATATCCTTCAAAACATAACTAATAACTGATTGTGTTAACAAGATTCATACATCTTTAGCTGCCTCTACTAACAAGGCTATCCCTTCTAGAGCTTGGGCCTTTCTTCTAGCCTTCAGTTGCTTTGTTTCCATCTCTACTATCTTTCTAGTGAGTTCTTAATTTTTCTACTGTAGATCTTTGATGGATTTTTTTAACATTGTAAATTGAGACTCTGTATTTATTTTTCTTTTCAATGCTTCTTTTGAGACTGCAATCAGCTCCTGATAGTGGCTATTCACCTCATCCAGATATTCTCTGAGTCTTCTATTGGCCATAACCAAGCCATCATTTGTCTCCTGCATATATTCCACCTGATATTTATACTATTTTATAGTTCTCTGTAAATTCTCTTTTTCTGAATCAAATGCTTTATTTCCTGTTGTACTTTGCATCTCATTGGGAAGCCATGGAATGTTTAGTCTCCTATAGATTTATTCATCTTCTGGCAGCACTTATGTAGGAGTTTTAGGAAAACTTAGGTTTTCTTTAGTCTCAGCTTCACATGGAACATTTTCATCAACCATCAACTTCTTTTCTTAGTGAGAAACCTCTATCTTACCTTCTTGTTGTTCCTGCAACATTTGACTTCGTATCTCTAAAAATATATCAGATAGTTTAGTCTCAGTAAGGGCAGATTCTCTTTCTAATTTCATTGGCCTTTTTCCTTTACTATCATCCTTATCAACATCCAATTTTTCATCAAAGGAGGAGTCATCTATCACAGTTACTCATTAGAGGAAATTTCAACTCAAAATGGGCCTCCTAAAAAAAATTAATAAAATAGTAGTTAAAATAATAAAATAATTATTATTAATTTTGGAGGAAGAAAAGAAAAAAATGCTTTTTTGTTTGTATTTTTGACATATATCCCCGTGCTTTTACTCAAATTTCGATCAGGAGAGCTCGTTGGATGTGGAATTTACCCACTCGGCATACTTTTGATGGACCCAACTACCCCAAACACAAGAAATACCTAAAAAATTGTGATGATCACATCATCATCACTTTTTTAAGGTATTTCTTGTTTTTGAGGTAGCGGGGTCCATCAAAAGTATACCGAGTGGGTATTCATTGGATGCAGAATTTAATTCTGCATCCAACAAGCTCTCCTAATTAAAATTTGAGTAAAAACACGGGGAGATATGTCAAAAATACAAACAAAAAAAGTAGTTTTTTTTTATGATACCTATCCCCAAATTTATATTAAAAAAGTGTTTAAGACCTATACAGTATTTCAAATTTAAAGCAATTTCATTGGCTAACACATGACGACATGGAATTTGAGTTAAAGTTAAAAGGCCCATTTTGAGTTGAAATTTCCTCTAATGCCTTCTTTATTCAATTTAGGGTTTAGCAATTTCTTCATATTCATCCTGCGCTTGTTTCTGGGTCTAGTCTTTGGTCTCCACCCAGGAGCAAGTTCCCCTAGCATTTTGAAAGTTTTTCCTTGATGGGTAACTGAGGCAAATTCAATGAATTTTAGCTTCTTTCTCTTTGGTACTACTACCTCATCTTCCTGGTTGTGAAATTCCTTTTTAGTGCCAACCTTAGTTTCATTAATAACAGGAAGTTTATCCTCCTCAAATAGGCATGTATCATCCTCTGACAGGACTGTGATTGGACTTTGTTTTTGGACTTTAGTATCCTCTTCATCACCTGAAACTTTCTCTGTAAGTACAATATTTTTAGCAACAAATGTCTCTACTGGTGCATCATCCTGAACAGGCTTGGTATCCTTATTATCAGACTCCAAATCTTTGCTCTAAATGTCATTTATATATTGTTTAGACTCACAATCTTCTTTTGCAAGATATGTAACTGTTGATGTATATGTAACTTTGGAATGTATTCTTCTATTTATCTTATATATTGTAACCCGATGTTTATTCCGGGATGTATCTATTATGTATTTGAGTCATGTGGTCATGCCCCGATGTTCCGATTGGGAGGATTAATAATGTAATCAAATCATATCAAGTCATTAGGTAAGTCCCCACAGTTTCGGGGCACTTGAGTTATTATACACTAATTAAGGTGTAGGCTCGAGTAGTAATTATTAGGTTGATCCTACGTGTGAAAAGGAAATTCAAGTGAACGGATCAATATAAATAGAGAGTGAGAGTCTCTCTATTTATCACTTGTGAAATACATCACTTGCTCTCCTAAGTGTGGCGCACTACTGAAGAAGGAAATTTTGGGACTAGACAGAAGACAGAAGACTACTGCTGTTTTGGGAGATCTCTTACTGTTTTGGTGTTGATTCTATCTTAGAGGAAGTTGCGGGGTTTTCTCCTTTATGGTTTCCCCGAGGAAAACTCTTTGTGTCTCTTGTCTCTTGTGATGTGCTTGTGTTTTATTGCTGTGCTTGTTATTCTCTCAGTGAAAAGATCCTAAGATCATAATGCTAGCTTAAATGTGATGAAAAACTAACATGGTATCAGAGCTAACCTAAGAAGAATACATTGTGCAGTTGCAAAAACTAGGGATTCCTAGTTTGTGGATCTTCCTCCACATATTTTCAGCAAAATTATGCTAGGATGACTCTCCATTGAAGGGTGCATCTTTCTGTCGATGTGGAATTCATTTTCAAGCATTTTCAGTTTCGATGTGGAAATTAGGGCTTTCTACAGAAGAGGAATTTTTGAGTGAGACCTGCATAGGATTGTTCTCCTCACCAAAACTGAAGTTTAGAGACCTAGATCAAGAAATTTGGTTGGGTGAAACTCCAGGAAAGTCAAACCCTAGTTTGACCCTGAGCTAGGAGAAACCCTAAATACTAAAAATGCTAAGTTTTGGTACAGTCGCTATATTCTGATATTGGAGAAGTATCAGAAGATGAAAATTTCATGGGCTGAATATAAAATCCTGATGAATCCTGTGTCCAAAAATTAGACTTATATTCTCTGTACTCCAGGAGATATGATCTCTGCAAGTTAGGGTTCCAGTCTCTTCCAGAATTCATCCCTAAACAGGACATTTGGGGATATCTGTAATATATTGAGATAAAGAGGTCCAAATGGAATTCCTGAAGATGTTAAAGAAAGGTAACATACTGTAATTTCAGTGATTTGAATATCACACTCATAAGATGAACCAGTGACACGTGGCATGCCGTACAACTTCATTGTTCTGAACAGTCCTGTAACAGGTCACCTTGGGAAAAACGATCATAAATCCCAAATGGTGAACCCAATTCTGATGAACCCTATGGTGTTGGATCAGGGACATTTGAGTTTACCTCAGTCCAAAATTTTAGACACAGAGGATCAATAATTTCAGATATATCACAGAAACAGTAACAGGCATTTCTGCAGAAGAAATCAGAAAATTAGGGCTTCCTGTTTTGGGAGCTTCCCTCCACTATTTTCAGAAAAGGAGTACATTGGACAGCTCCATTTGAAGAGATCTATCTGTTTGTCCAATCAGATCTGAAATTTTCCTAGTTTTGAAAATTAGGGGTTCTGCGACAAACCCTAGATTAGCAAACTCCACGACAAGGACGGACACCTCAAATCGGTAAGATCTAATCTTTTGTATTTCCATTTGAGGTTCTCATTTCATTATGATCTATCACAATAGCTTGATTATAAGCTTGGTGAATTTGACAACTTCCAAGCATAGAAGTATTTGATCTCTCTGAAGAAACTGGATTGGACACCTACATGAGTATAGAGGTTCCAGTTTTAGAGGGAGACGAGGCCAAAGAAGACAACATGCTCATGCTCCAGAGGATGATGAACCATCCAGAAAGAGATCCATATATGAAAGTGAAGATTCTTCAAGCGAGGATGAATATGTTTTGATATCATCTCTCATAGGTAACATTTCTCATGGAAATGATGATTGGCTTATAGATAGTGGGGCTTCCAAACATATGGCGGGATTCAAGGAATCCTTTGTAAGACTGTCAGACATGAATCACCTCACAAGGTGAAACTAGGAGATGACTACCAATATCCAATAAAAGGTAGTGGGGAATCTTCATACAAGCTAGACTTTGGTAAATCTCTAACAATGAAAGAAGTATTGTTTGTTCCGGGACTTAATAAGAATCTTCTCTCCATTTCATCCTTGGATGCAAAAGGAATGTGGGTTGCATTCATCGATGGTCAAGTCATCATGTGGCCAAAATGAAAGAAAATTGATGATGCGGTAGTGATTGGAGAATAAGAATAAGGCTTGCACATGTGCACTACAGAGCACTACCTATTGCACTCCAAACAAAGCATGATGGATTTTGCAAAGGATGTGTGAAAGGGAAGAATACAAAGAAGACATTTCCTAGTAGCAAAAGCAAAGCCAAAGGAATTCTAGAAATCATCCACTCCAATGTATGCAGTCCAATGTCATCAAACTCACTAAGAGGGTATACATACTATGTTTCTTTTATTGATGATTTTTCTAGAAAGACATGGATTTACTTTATGAAAAACAAAGATGAAGTGTTCAGCAATTTCAAGGAATTCAAAGCCTTGATCAAGAACCATACTAAAAAGAAGATCAAGACCATTCGATCAGATAATGGTGGTGAATTCACTTCGAATGAATTCAAAGAGCTATGCAAAGAAGCAGGGATTAAGAGGGAGTTGTCAACTCCTTATAATCCACAACAGAATGGGGTTGCAGAACGGAAGAACAGAATTTCAAGCTATTTGAAGGGAAGAACAAAAATCATAATATGACCTAAAGAATCCAGTTGAAGATCTAGAATGCAGAGACCATGCAGTCATAAGAGTCTCTCAAATCAAGAACAACTTGAAGTGGTAAAAGAAAAAGTGAAGAATGTAGAAGTGATGATGGCCACCTTGAATGGCCTCCCAGGATCGTGGAATTCATTCAAGGAATGTGTTCCAGAAGGAAGTGATTACTTTCAGCAAACCTTGGGAAGAAGAAGAAGCTTGAATCATAAGAAGAGAAGAGAAGAGGGGTGCAATTGAAGATCAAGATATCGCCATCCAAAGAAGATCCCTCAATCAATGAGGAATATGAAGAACTCAACTCTTGAAGAAATTATTATCCACCTTATATTTTGGATAAGAAACGATGCTATTATGAATGAAGAAGACGATGAAGCTGAAGGCTCAAGAAGGAGTCTACCCTCGAAACAAATAAAGATAAGTATTCAATTGTCATTTCGTTATATTATTTTGTTATGCATTTGTTTATATTCAGTTATTGTATTATGCATGATAGGATGTTTGCATTAATGATAGAATACTATTAATATGCATGTGATGGGTAAGTAGCTCATGGGGCTATACAAATTCTCCATTGCTACTTATCTAGAATGAAACCTCTTTGCTGACATATTGGATTAGTGCACAATCTCAATGTTGTCCTGGTAGAGATGGAAGGCATCTAGAAAGTTTCAATGAGATATGGATGAATGTTATATTGGCTAAAGTAGTTGCATGATCATATATTTATGCATAGGTGTTTTCCAGTATAAATATTCCTTATGAAATGTTTCTAACCATACAATTGCATTTGACTTATAGGAAAGATCGCATACATAATCGGCTACAAGCAAAGAAGAATGAAGACTTGTTTCGAAGAACAAGTGACGACAGTTCAAAGACAAAGAATAATATGATGAGTGCAGTGACATCATTGATGCACAACCTTCCAGCCACCAAGAATAAATGGAAGATCAGTTCAAGAAGAATGATGTCTGGGCGTAGTATCGAGACCTGAAGAGAAGTTCATAGTTCCATCATGCAGTAGATGGAAACATCGTGGGATACAAAGCAAGATTCATAGCACGAGGCTTCTCATGAAGAGAAGGCATAGTCTACAAAGAAACATTTACAGCTAATAGAAGTGAAGTCACATGACATGCATAATCATGTGTGCAAATGAAAGAAGGCCTTGTACGAGTTCAGAAGACACCCATGGGATAACACATACATGATGAGCTTGATGAATATCTTAACCTTTGCTACAAGGTTGATAGAGGATGACAAGCTCACAGATGGGTGCAAGATGAACTTTTGAAGAAGTTCAAGATAGAGGATCTTAGTATCCAGTGATCCTAGATGGATATTACTTGTCACTCCAGTACAGAATGTTTCAGTGCATAGAGTACGGAAGACAGAGGGAGTATGATGCTCCGCTTCAGAGGGAGTGATTGCAGAAGATCCTGAGGTTTGACATGGTACGACAGGATGGGCAGATTACTGATGATTCTAGGCTTTACTAAGAGTGAAGCAAATTCCAACCTTTGATCCAAGGTTGAAGGTGGAAGACCAGTGATGCTCCTGTTATGTGTCGATGCACTATTGTTCCAGGTATGGAGGTGTGGCAGAGTATAGATGGGATCTTCCTTGGACAAGGGAAGTATGTAGTAGAGATCCTGAAGAGGTTCGGGATGATGGACTGCAAGGCAATGGCCACACCTATGGCATCGAACCTAAAGCTATTGAGTGATGCTTTGTCAGAGTCGGTTGATGCTATGATGTATCGTCAGATGATTGGGTCATTGATGTACCTAAAGAACACGAGACCAGAAATTTGATTTGATATGAACACCTTGAGCCAGTACTTGACAGATCCGAGGAGTGTTCACTTGATAGTTGCAAAGCATATTCTGAGGTACCTGAAGGGTACAATTGATTATGGGATCAAGTACGATGCAAATCAAAAGATTAACTTGGAGGGTTATGTTGATTCAGATTGGGAAGGTAGTGCTGTCGACAGGAAGAGTACCTCAGGATGTTGCTTCAGTATGGGATCAGGTGTGATCTCTTGGTTTAGCAGGAAGCAATCCTGTGTGGCACTAAGTACAGCTGAAGCAGAGTATGTGGCAGCTTGTTCAGCTAGTTGTGAGGCAGTATTGCTGCGGAAGCTACTATCCGATATATTTGATCTCCAATTAGATGCTACTTGTATACATTGTGACAACCAGATTTGTGTGAAGTTGTCAGAGAATCCAGTGTTTCATTACAGGTCGAAGCATATCGAGATCAAGTATCACTATATCAGGGATATGGTGCAGAGAGGGGCGGTGAAGCTCCTGTATGTTGCGATGGAGGAACAGATAGCTGATATATTTACGAAGCCATTGGATAGGCTGAAGTTCGAGTACTTCAGAGAGAGACTTGGTGTTCTCCAGATCAAGGCTTCCTCCCAGAGAAAGTAATGAGACCCATAGCCATTCTGACATGGTGAGAGGATTGGTTCCTTCCATGGTCAGATGTAAGGGCTAATCCATTCTTTCATGGTGAGAGGATTGGTTCCTTCCATGTCAGATATGAGTGCTGAGATCCATGGCCATTCTGTCGAGTAGGATAGATGTAAGAGCAATTGCCATTCTAGGAATGGAGGCACCTGGTCAATTACCAGGAACACTCAGTGTAAGAATTGAGTAGCCATTCTGATGTGATAGAGGGATGTGTTCCCACTTGATCAGATGTAAGGGCTGAACCATTATGTTCATGGCTAAAAGATTAAGTTCCTTCCATGTCAGATGTGAGTGTTTTCCATTCCGACGAGCAGGTCGAATGTAAGGGAAACTGCCATTCTCTAGGAGAATGGAGGCGCCTGGTCAGTTACCAAGTAGCTCAGTCGAGGAGGACTGGGGGCCATTCTGATATGATTGTTGGGATGTGTTCCCCTCATGATCAGATATGAGTGCATGCCCTTCCATCATTGTGAGAAGGATGTGTTCCCACCTAGATGGATGTAAGTGCTAATCCTTTTCACAGATGATAGTAGGTGTGTCCTATCATGCTGGTGACTGTAAGTGTTGTGCCTTTTCACATATTATAGTAGGTGTGTCCTATCATACTGGTGACTGTAAGTGCTGTGCCATTTCACAGATGATAGTAGGTGTGTCCTATCATGCTGATGACTATAAGTGCAATGCCTTTTCACAGATGGTAGTAGGTGTGTCCTACCATGCTGGTGATTGTAAGTGCAGATCCTTTTCACAGATGGTAGTAGGTGTGTCCTACCATGCTGGTGATTGTAAGTGCAGATCCTTTTCACAGATGGTAGTAGGTGTGTCCTACCATGCTGGTGATTATAAGTGCTGATCCTTTCCACAGATGGTAGTAGGTGTGTCCTACCATGCTGATGGATGTGAGCGCTATGCCTTTCCACAGATGATAGTAGGTGTGTCCTATCATACTGGTGTTTGTAAGTGCTGATACATTTCATAGATGATAGTAGGTGTGTCCTATCATGCTGGTGAATGTGAGTGCTGGGCCTTTCTAATGGGATTGTAGTTTACTACATGATCAAATGTGAGTGCTGGGCATGCCTTTCTGACAAGCAAGTCAGATGCAAGTGCTGGGCGAAGACCTACATGAGGGTAGGCATACAACCAGCATGAAAAAGGGCTGGCTCTATAGAACTTCCTATGACGAGAAGAATCATGAGATAGCACCAGTGTTGATCCAGATCGAGTGATGATCCAGATCCAGTCCAGTGATGATGATCTAGATCGAGAGATGATCCAGATCTAGTGATGATGTTCGATGATGATCCAGATCGAGAGATGATCCAGATCCAATGATGACTTGAATATGAAGATGACTTGAAGACGAGATGATCCAGTTGATACAGAGAAGAAGACTAGTGCTGAAAATTGTGTCGAAAGAATACCTTCCTAGTTAAGAGGGAGTGTTGATGTATATGTAACTTCGGAATGTATTCTTCTATGTATCTTATATATTGTAACCCGCTATTTTTTCCGGGATGTCTCTATTATGTATTTGAGTCATGTGGCCATGCCCCGATGTTTCAATCGGGAGGATTAATAATGTAATCAAATCATATCAAGTCATTAGGTAAGTCCCCACAGTTTCAGGGCACTTGAGTTATTATACACTAATTAAGGTGTAGGCTCAAGTAGTAATTATTAGGTTGAGCCTACGTGTGAAAAGGAAATTCAAGTGAACGGATGAGTATAAATAGAGAGTGAGAGTCTCTCTATTTATCACTTGTGAAATACATCACTTGCTCTCCTAAGTGTGGTGCACTACTGAAGAAGGAAATTTTGGGACTAGACAGAAGACAGAAGACTACTGCTATTTTGGGAGATCTCTTATTGTTTTGGTGTTGATTCTATCTTAGAGGAAGTTGCGGGGTTTTCTCCTTTATGGTTTCCCCGAGGAAAAATCTTTGTGTCTCTTGTATCTTATGATGTGCTTGTGTTTTATTGCTGTGCTTGTTATTCTCTCAGTGAAAACATCCTAAGATCATAATGCTAGCTTAAATGTGATGAAAAACTAACAGCAACTTCCTACAATTTAATACTGTCTTCATCTTTAACCTTTATCTTCTATCTTAGCTTTCTAATCAAGGTCTGTCCTTTATCAGCTTGTTTTCTATGAGACTGTCCTTCTTGACTATTCTGAAACCCTGACCAAAAAAGGAAATATTCCCAAGTTTTTCCTTTACTCTACAAAAGACTGTTGATAATGAGTTTGATAAGTCCATTGTGAAAAATGGACTGTCTAGTATGATTTTGGTGTTTCTTGATTCTGCAAGACATCTTCTATAGATTTTTTAGCAAGAAGAAGGGCAGGTTCATCTTTGACTCATTACTGAGGTGTTGAAGAAATCTAAAATGGTATTTAAAAATGAAGGCATACCTTCCTTCACATGTAATATAGCTTTGTAAAACCTTAATAGGTTCTACCCATTCAGGCCTGAAGTTATGAATGGGTACACCCTTACCCCAATCTGGAATTACACCAGGCAGTAGGAACCTTTGTGCATTAAAGGTGAATGGCACTTTCTTAAACCATAGTTCTCCCTCATTTTTAACTCTTGCTGCCTCAGCTACCAACTCTTTGGTCATTTTGAATTTCAAAGTATCAAAAGATACAGTGTCTTTGTCATAATGCTGAGCAAACTTATGGGAGACCTCTGCATTGTATCCATCAATTTTCATGAAAAATATCAACCATCCTGTATTTTCAAATAGCTCAGCACATTCTGGGAATTTATCTATCCAACTAAGACGAGTGGGCTCATCCTTATTAGTTTTTCCACTTTTCTTCATTTTCACTATGGTTTGCAGCACCTGTCAATAATCTCACTGTCTATTTATGTTCAAATTCGCATAGTTTTGGAAGTCTATTTACTTTAAAAGTCTCATAGTCTACCCTATCAGACAATTTAGGAAATGTTTTGTACCAAATTTCAACAATTTGACCTATTCACAAATTCAGGGCCCTCCAATAGTTTTTTTCTGAACTTTACTAACTTAAATGATGAACGCTTAGATATATTCATTAATATCTCATTATTCAAAGTCTATTGAGTGAGAAAATTCATGTCCTTCCTTAGAATTTTGACATTATAGGCTTTATTAGAAAACCCCCAAATTTAACAAACCCTATCAAATGCCACACGGGGTACCTGCTCAAAAGCTTAATACAAGCACTGGAAGTCGATCTCTTCAAATGTTATGTGTTGAATTCCACATTTTAGTTGTCCCCAACTGTCCAGATCGCTTCAAATTGTCATTGTTAGAAAGCCGTAATTCTTCATTTAACTATCAAAACTCCAATTTCTCAGCAATATGTCTCCACCGCGACTTTCAATGCCTTCGTATTCTTCAACTTAAGAACATATTCCTGAAAATTCTACCTCATTCCACTCACTGTCATCATTCGCCATGAACTGCATACAATTGCCACAATGACCATACACCTGTTTCAATGATAAACCTGGAAAGACACATATCAGAGGTGATAATTGATGTGATTAACACCTCAAGGACAAAACCCCCAAAAAAATCGGACTAAAAAATGACTATTTTGGCACTTGCGATTTTCTTGTAGCGCGCTAGTGTATTAATTTTGCTCTTGTGCGACAAGAAAGTCCAAACACATAATTTCATCTCATTAAATCACTACACAGGTTTAAGACTTGGTTTATATGACTAATCTTGATCTTAGTGTCATTTATGAAACCATTAATCAATATACACCTTGTAGAACCCTTCAAGAATGAACTCTAAGAAAAAATTATAAAAGCAAGCTTAAAAAAAATAGGAAAAATCAAAATGATGAAAACTAAAAGGCTTAAACTCAAAATTAAGCTTTACACCAAAATTTCCTAGAAGCAAAAATATTAGAAAATTTCAAAAACATAAACAAAAGCATAAAACTAAGGAAGACAAAATCATGACCTAACAGATACAATCAGATATAGATATTTCCCGCTGACTAGCATAAAACAAAATTTATTTTCATGTGGGAAACCTTTACTTATCGTAAGTTATTTTTGGCATAAAAACGTTGGAGATAGTTTCCAACGAGCCACGTCTTATGATTTTGTTGATATAAAACACATAGTGGAACCATACTTGGATGACCTACATGCTCATTCATAGCAAAGAAAGGATCATTTGGGGAATCTTATACACATTTTTCTTCGTTGTTGTCATTATGATATTCAACTAAATCCACACTAGTTTATTTTTTTTTGAAACTAGATGCCTTCTTGGATTTGTTGTTTCCAAAGATGGAATTCAAATCGATCCCTTGAAAATTGCTACAATTATGGCCTTACCCCCCCAATGGGCATCACTGAACTCCAAAGTTTTCAAGGGAAGGAAAATGTTCTTTGTTGTTTTGTGTGCAATTTTATAGAGAAAACGCATGGTTATATGTGTCTGTTGAAGAAGAACACTCCCTTCCTTTGGGATGATCAAGCTCAATAGGATTTTGATTATTTAAAGAATTCCATAACACAGTCACCTGTGTTACTTACACCCCTGGAATTATTCAAATAATTTTTCTGCTCTATATTACTGCCTCCACTACTACCATTGGTATGGTTCCAGTGCAAGAGGATTCGAACGGACAAGAACATGTGATTTATTATCTTAGTAAGAGTCTCCTCGACTCTAAAACTCAATACTCACATGTGGATAATCTAGCTTTGGCTATCGTCATTTTTTTTAGCGCTTTTGTCATTACATCTTACTTCGCACCACTACTATAGTTGTAGATAAAATCCCTATGTACTACATTTCGAATCGTCAGGTACCAAGGGTAAATATTCTCCTTGGATCATTATCCTACAGGAATTTGACCTTGAGTTTGCTAAGACAACTTCCAAGATGCCTCTAGTATTCACAAAATTGATGTGTGAACTTCCTTGTGCTCTCATGAAAACTAAGCCCAATGATTCATTTCCAGATGAATTCTTGTTCCTGATCAACACGACAGAATCATGGTCTGAATATTTGATCGTATATCTCCAAAACCAAATATTTCATCCCAATATATCTCACAACGATCACCAATGCATTCATCACCATGCTAAGTATTATCTCATTCTTAACGATAACCTATGCCGACGTGGTGTTGATTCAATTTTCTAACAATTTTTTACCCATGATGAGGCTGAACAAGTCCTAAATGACTACCACTCTGGAGAATTTGGAGGTTATCTTTCTAGGATGGCTATAGCTCAGAAGCGAAGTGGTCAAAAAATTCCCACCATGTCATCTTTTTTAGCCAAAAAACCATGCCAACCCTACTCCGTTACACCCCGCCATTGTCATTGGCCTCTTTTCCTAATGGGGCATTGAATTTATGAATTGTAAGACCACCATAGCAAGGGGCACAGTTACATCATCATATCTCTTGATTATTTCATGAAATGGGCTGAGGAAATGCCTACATATGCCGAGGATGGTAAGAATGTTGTCGTATTCTTGTTTAACAACATCCTATCTAGGTTTGGATTTTCACGAGCCATAGTGACTAATCATGGATCCCATTTTTGTAATCAGGTGATGGCTAAACTAAGTGCCAAGTTGGGTTTTCGTCATGAAAACTCAACCCCCTACTATCTACAAGCTAATGGCCAGTTGGAAGCAATTAATAAGGTTCTTAAGGCCATGCTTTATAGGATGGTTGGACAACATAAATCAAATTGGAATTTAATTTCTTTTTTGACACTTTAGGCCTATAGAAATTTTGTGAAAACAACAACCAGTTTCATGCCTTTCCAATTGGCTTACGGAATGGAAGTTGTTCTACCTATTGAATGCGAAATTATGTCACTAAATCTATTTGTTGACCTTATACCCAACACTTCTATCGAGGGAAAACATTTTCTTTATCTAACTAATCTTGATGAGACACTACAAGATTCCTCTTTTGCTAATGAGTCACATAAGAAACAGATCAAGTTCCAGTATGATAAATCAGTTCAACCTCGCATTTTCAATGAAGGATATTGTTGGTGAAAACCCACCAACAAAGCCTCGTCGATAGGGGTTCTCACTCTGTCGATGCCCAACTAGCGCGATCTCCCTAAGCACCAACCCAAAAAGGTTTCACCCTGCCCGGCATCATGCACAGAGCGGATGAAGTCTCAATCGAGATGTCGAGGGAGAGCTATCGAAACCAAGTTTCCGGTAGTAAGAAGGAAGGATAGGGCATTGACAACTCAAAAATATAATCATCAGATTCTTCAGAGATAGTTTAATTAGTATCGCAACATTCATCATGGATCTATCAGCATAAATAACAGATCACTAACAGATCTCATCAATTACTTATTCATCACAGTAGTGTCATTCCTTCATACAACAGATTCAACAAAAATCCATCATTGACATTTCAACACATAAAGATAGGAAATAAATAAGAGACAAGATCAATTTAGGGAAACATCCGTCACATCATATTACTTCTACACAATAGATCCAAATCATACAGTACTTTTCCATAGGAGGAGACTGATCACAACCCAAGATTCAAGAGCTGGTTGACACAGACAGAGACAAAACTACTCAAGAACAAAATGAAGTGACAAGATCACAATCATATCACAAAATGGATTGATATATTGATCTTCCACCTCAATTACCTCGCCTCCTCTACAATTTCAATTCCTGCTCTATATATAGGCTTACACCTTTATATCCAAGGTCCACTTCTAATTAATTTCTAACAAACTTCTAACAAACTAGTGACCTATATCCACAAAATGTGGTCAATCGATACAAAGTTACATAAGAAATTCCAAAAATAGTTATTCTTCCACCTATCATTTTCATTTGGTCCTATGCAGTGTCACGTGAGCTTGTGCAGCCTCCACGGTGGTGCATAACTCACTTACCCAAAACCCCTGCTAACAGGACCCCAACACAGTCTTGTGGCTCGTCCTCAAGCCACATCAAGTAGATAGGGTGTACTCCGTCGTGCTGGTATNAGGACCCCAACACAGTCTTGTGGCTCGTCCTCAAGCCACATCAAGTAGATAGGGTGTACTCCGTCGTGCTGGTATTGAAGTCCTTGAACTACTGTAATATCTCTTGAACTTGGAGATAGACTTGTTCAGCTTTGTTATGATAATTTAGCAGGTCTTGCTTCACTGGGTGCACCTCCTCGGCCTTGCTATCCAATATCTTCCTGCCTTCTTGTACCTCTTCCAGCGCAATGACTACAATGATAGCCAACTGCTGGCCAATTTCTTGGAATTAGTCTAGCTGGGTGCTACACTTGCGCTGACATTCTTGGGCTCTAGCGACTCTCTACTATAGGTCCTTCAACTATTCAGAGTGCATGATATGAACCATGAGAGGCATTGCTTTTATGGACGTCTTCAGCTTCCTGTAGTTACTTGGTCAATTAGTCCAGTTGGTCATCCTGGATGACAATTTTCTAGAACTTTTTCGTTTCTTCGATGATCATCTTTGCTTCCTGCTCCATAGCTTTAAACCGGGCCATGATCTCTTCGATGGTATTTCTCCACTTGACAATCTGCTCTGGCGGTGTCTCAGGGTAAACAAGGGAACTTAGCATATTGTTACTCAACTGAAGCTAGGAAATAACATCCCCAAGTCACTTGGCCTTGGAAACTACAATGAGCTCCACCATGAGTTCATAGATGTGTTGACAGGCCTCATCAACATCTTGCTTAATCGTGCTGCAACTAGCATAGAGTTGCACTTTCTCGACAATGAGGCGGTCTTGCTCCTTCTTTAACTTGGTGATTTCTTTGGCATCTTTTCACTGCAGCTCTTCCTGCACTTTCTTCAATGTGGAAATATCTCGTTCCTTTTATTCCACAAGCTTCTCTTTGACCTTCTATAGTGCCTCAGCTTCTTAGCTACGTCCTGCGACTGCACGTACCCATCGCTAAGATCCTTCTGCCTGTCAGCCAACTCCTAGTCGGCACCCTGCTGAAGCTGCACTAAAACCTTAGTAGGTAACTTATTGAGATCAAATGCAATGATCGGTAATTGCTACATTAATGAGTTCACTTTGCTACTGCCTGCTTCGATTGCAGTCAGGGAAAATTGAACATTCCTAGCCCATGACTCGGTGCTAATTGTCGAGAATTTCTGCATCACAACCCTCTCTAATGTCATTTTCGAAACAACAACATAAATAGAATCTAACTTATCTCTTAGCACATTGAATCCTTCTTGGTTGGACTGACGCATAGCTTGCACTGTGGCCTTGGATGAGTCCATGACAGTATTGATGGGCCGTTGCAGTTAACTCTCCATTATAGAGTAGGAGTTGCTTCCCGTGTCGAGTTCCATGCTCCTTTTGGTTTGTTCCTCCTCCAATATGCGTTGTGCTTCTGGATCAGATTCTGTTCACAACTCTCCATTGGAGTCGTGAATAATTTTCCATTCTTGGACAAGATCATTAGGGGCATCTGTTGGCGACCCCATAGATATCTCCTCCATGCTCATAGGTTTGCGCCATTCAGCCAACCAATCTTAAATGACAACATCCAATTCTTCATATGTGATTTTATATTCCATTGACAACCATTGATTGTCGGGGTCCCGTCACGCTAGGATATAAATGGAATGAGGCCCGATAGCAAACCGAAGGATCCTCTAATATATATGGGAAGAGGTATTGGATAACTGAGGAACATTGACAACTGCAGATTGCAGTGCTTCCCAATAGACCCAAAAATGGATCACAAAATCAATATGTCGACTTGGCTCCTCGACCCACTACAAGTTCTAATACTGTGTGCCTTTGCACACCTTCACAGTAGTGATTGTCATTGGCTGGTAGTCCTCTAGCTCCATCCATGTGACTAACGCAATGAGAATAAAAAACCAATTGTAGGAAAAAGGTCATTCCCCATCCTGAATGGTGACAACATCTTCTAGAAACTAGTTTAATAGAAAACAAGGACCAGTTCATTTGTAGGCCCTCGATGCATTTTTGTGCACACGTAACCATGCTTGAATTGCATTGGATGAGCTGATTCTTTGTGATGATCTTGCTGGCCAAAATGCACGCCCCGAAATGCACTACCAGTTCATGTTGGAGTAGGGCCTGCAGCTACAGGAAAAGCTGCTATATCGGGACAAGAAAGTCAAAAGAAACAGTATAGGAAGCGGCCGAGAAGAGAGAGCTCAACCACTGCACTTAAGGCAGCGGTGAAGATAGGAGGACTCAGCTACCCTCATAAAGGAAAAGGAGCAATGGGCCGAGGTATTGAAGAAAAAGGATAGAAGGGGAGCGACCGAGGAAGTGGCGCCCATACCCACGGTCAGCGCCGGGAAGCGTGGAAGACTGCAAAGAGTTGGAGTATGACCAGTAAGTGGCAGTTCAAAGTACAGATACGTCGACTGTCATAGTTAGGGTTTTTGGGTTACTGTTGGGATAGGCCCATAGTGTGTATCAGGGTGACATCTTCGGGCCACCTATTTAAGCATGTATTTTGTATTATGAAGGGTTAGACAGTTAGACAGTTAGACAGTTAGACGGTTAGTCAGTTAGTCAGTTAGATATTCTTTGAGTCGAGCTCTGGTTCTGTTATTCAGTCTGTATTATCTTACTGCAACCAGTAGCTGGATCCTTGATTATGAATGTAACAATCTGCAGGGATTGAGAGAGAGAGAGAGAGAAAGAATAGAGTGTAAGAAGAAAGAAGAATAGAAAGAGAAGAGATCTAAGAGAGAAAGGATCTAGCTGAGAACGTGGAGTTTCCCAGAAGATCTCGAGCTGCATAATAGGTTGCAGTGGAACTGTGTGTACTCTCTCTAGATATAATATAAACACAAGTTCCTATGGACGTAGCTTCCTCGCTGGAAGTGAACCACGTAAAATCCATGTGTTGTGCAACTGTTTCATGTGATTGTGTTTACTTGTTTTCTATCTGTTAGCTGTTACATGAGCTTAGTTAACAATTAATGAATGTGTGTATGTTATCCTTCAGTTTATAGTAATGTAGAAGGTTGAATGTGATTTGGATGTGTTAAGTATTATGCATACAAGTTTATCAGTGTTTGATTCAGACCGTAACAGTCACAGTGTTAATTGATTCCTGTATATTCAGTTCAGCAAGTTAAGTGCAATAGATGTCAAGCATGTTATACTGTAGATCTTAAGCGAAGTTGTTTAACACCCTTGTGAAAGTAACTGAGCTAGTATAAATAGAAAGAGAGCTGTTG
The DNA here is from genome assembly GCA_001517045.1 of Pseudotsuga menziesii. Lineage (NCBI taxonomy): Eukaryota > Viridiplantae > Streptophyta > Pinopsida > Pinales > Pinaceae > Pseudotsuga > Pseudotsuga menziesii. The sequence goes on from LPNX010725228.1 coordinate 21,449, forward strand.
GACCTTGAGAGTTGGAGAGTCCCATCGAGTCTTACCATAGAAGCTATCATAGCGCAGGAAGGTGATATTGCACTGTCGGAGGAGCCGCAGTGTGGGATATCGCAGGTAAGGAGTCAATTAGAAGATAAGGATTGCGCATCTTCGGGGAAGCCGCAATGCGATAAGAGACATTCTTGTAGCAGAGTCTACTCGGGAAAGAGATACATTGTTTCTAAAGAGACTCAACTGCTTAAGTAGAGCAAGGAGAACGTAGGATGCTACAGAACTTGGTTGAGGACACGTGAGTCTTCAACCACCCCATCTACGATCACTTTGGGTGAGACTTCAGGCCATTTTGCGGTCTGTCGCCGAAAGGGCCAGTGAGCTAGGAGTTATGTTGGTACATTACAGTAAACCTGGGTCTACCCAGAGATAAACCAACAAATGGTTCTGTTGTCGGTTTTGAACAAATTGAAGAGACAATGTTCTGTTGGCAGCCTACTAAGGAATAACTTAACCACTGGGTTGATTCTATGGAAAGAGAATTTTCTGAAAAAGAAAACAAGAGTCCTAGACTGAGTATAGAGGACTGGTTACAAAAACATATCTACACATACCTGCATGCAATATTTTTTGTAACCTATGCAAATGAGTTGTACGATTGGTTATCAAAGTTGATGGACAAGCACATATTCAAGAAGAAAAGGAACATTGTCTAGACACCGGAGCTGATTCACACCATGAAGAGCATTGATAATCCCATTTCGCGGGTAGTATACTTCTGGCTTGCGAGTTTGCTAGAAGGTTTCATTATAGAGTTTGCAGTTGATCAAAGAAAGAGTTTCAACGAAGGGGAGAGGTACTTCTTCAAAGGATATCATGGTAAGTACTTGAACTCTTTAAATTTGTCCCTTAAGATGTTAGTACATGAAAAATGAGTATTGGATATATTCTCAGATGAATAAATTAAGTAAGTGTAATGTAACAAGAGTTTGAGAGTGATTTTGAAGAAATTGGATTTACACGTAGCGGTAATAAATATAAAGTAGATTTCAGATCTTCCTTCTTTGAAGATAGTTTAGACAGTACTAGAGAACAGAGTCAAAATAATAGAGAAAGGATAGTAGGGGGTATCCCTTACCACCCTTATACCCCACAGAAATCAACTGGGACTCAGAATAATCCCGCAGGAACTCCATCTAGTAGTTCACACACAGTACATACTACAGTTATACTGCCCAGTGATAGTAACACAGCAAATCAGAATCCACCACGTAGAAACAGAATGGGGGATGATATGAAATTACCTATCTTTAAGGGTACAAGGGAAAAAGACCCAGAACAACATTGGTTCCTATGTGAAGCCGTATGGACCATTAAACAAATCCAAGATGATAATACTAAACTTGTCCAGTTGGCTACTACACTTAGAGAAAGAGCTTTAACATGGTATATGAAGTATACGATAACACAACCCAGAACGCTTGTACAAGTCAGGACCGCCATGATTAAGGAATTTAAGAAACCTAAGTCTGAGTCACAATGTATTACAGAACTTAAAGACATCAAACAGTTACCCACAGAGTTAGTATGGGATTTTGATCAGAAATTTAAAGCCCTTATAGACCAAGTTAGCTTTGAGTTTGCGCCGGAGCAGCATAAGGAATGGTTCATCGCAGCACTGCTCCCTCACATCAGACTTCCACTAATGCAACAGAGACTCCGTACACAGGATGAAGCATTGGAGATGGAAATGAAACTAGATGCTTCACCTCTAGCTGAGACTAGTACAGGTATGACAAACTTACAGAATCAGTTAGCCAATCTCACTTTACAGCTACACAAGATTAAGAAAGGAAAAGAGGTTGCACAAGAGTTATGGTGTACAAAGTGTAAAGGACAGGGACATACTAAAGATAACTGTCCAGTATTTGTTGAGTATCTAGCAAGTGGGGCTCCTAACCCCTTAGTACAAACTCAAGGGCCATGGTGTGAAATCTATAAAACAAAAGGACATAGACCACAAGAATGCCCTTTACTTCATAAGTATGTACAAACTCCTAAGAACTTATACTGTAACTTCTGTAAGCTAGTAGGACATGATGAAAATAATTGCAGAGCTTATGATCTCATGATAGATAGAACACACGACCTCTACAAAGTCCAGTCAGAGACATCAGGTCCAGCAGCAGGACTACAGCATGAACCGGCTCATGTTGGCCATGGAGGAGGATTTAGAGGACGAAGCCGTGGTGGAGGCTTTGGCTATGGTGGAGACTTTGGCTTTGGTCATGGACCGATTATTTGTTACAACTGTGGAGCCATAGGACATTATGATAGGGATTGTGAGAACCCTACTATGACATGTAAATATTGCAAGTCCTATGATCACACTATAGAAGAATGTCCTATCTTGATATCCAATATTAGGTACCCGAAGCCAACAGTAAACCAAAATATTCAGCTTATTTCTACTGAGCAGAAAGAACCAGAACCAAGAGTCAATATTGTGATTCACAGTGGTGCTTCTATCAGTAAGACATCGCAGGATGCCAAAAAGAATACAGGTCTGGAGTGGGTGCGTAAAGCCACTGATAATTCAACACCACTTGACCTGCATAAGAATAAAGAAACGTTTCAGCAAGATAAAACTTTCTTTACTGAACCTACATCATCAGGATCACAGGTATTTCCTTGTAGGGGTGTACTGCAGTAGCAACATTGTGGCATTAGTCCTATGCAGACATCGTAGGATACCACATTGGGAAGGTGCGAAGAAAATGAGTTGACAAGAAGTGTCCAATCCTTCCTACGGAGCTGTTTGAAACTCGTCAGAAATGAGAAAGCTATCGGAGAGCTTCAGCACACCATGGACCAATACCAACAACCTTCTTCCATGAGTAGTACGCAGTGTGCTGTTCATAATATTATGGGCCATACAAGAACAGGAAGAGAAATGAGACTCACAGCGCAAATTGGAGAATTTGAAATGGATGAGGTAATCCTAGATTTAGGATCAGAGGTAAATGTTCTAACTAAGAAGACATGGGAATAGATGGGTAGCCCTAAGTTAGCCAGATCACCTATCTATCTGCAACTAGCCAATCAGTAGAGGGTATCACCACTGGGTCGATTACAGCAAGTACCAGTTTATATTGATGGAGTTCGCAGGTTTGCAGACTTTGAAGTCATAGAAATCATTGGCGATAGCAGACCATATTCAGCTTTACTAGGTATTGATTGGGCAATTGATAACATGGCTATTATCGATTTAAAGAAATGACAAATGACCTTTGAGTACAATCAGATTCGAGTCATCGCACTGTTGGATCCTTTCCAGGGTCCTCATTATATTGAACCTATTAGAGCAGAGGAAGAGGTGCGTAATATGGAAAGCCTCTATCAGATGACTGCTAACCAGAGTGATTATATCAACCCCACCACAGAAGGAAATATTAGTTGGCGATGCGACAGCTCATGTGCATTAGATTCAGATGTTGGCTTAGACAATTGGCAGAATAGACTTCACGAAGTCTTGGCTCGCAAATGTGCGTTTATGACTAAGTCACTACGATGGATTGGCGTAGAGGTTAAGGATATTCCGTCATTTCATGGCTTAGTAGATGTCAACGAATTTTTACAACAGTTTGTGTAGGAAATTCCTCATGAGCAGAGGATGGAAGCTATTGACCTTGCAGTCAAAGCCACACCTGGAAGATGGTGGCATGCACATAAAGAACATATCGCATCATGGGATGATTTTAAGAGAATGATGGCAATCAGATTCTCTAATAACAAGGAGCCTATACAGCAGAAATATACATGAGAAAGTGACCCCAGGTCACATATTAAGATTTGTGAATAGAGTTGGTTGGACATTCCAGAGGATGAATGGGTTCACCTATTCATTCACACTTTAGACACAGTCCCAAGGAACTGGTACACTGAGACAGAGTTGCGCAGAGGAATGATTACATGGCCAGTTATGATAGATAGCTTTCTACTCACTTTCACTTTTGAATCTGAGTATCCAAACATTGATCAGGCTCTAGGTATTATAAAGACTAAGATATTTGAATATTGTACCCTACCAATGTATACTCATCCTGATTGGGCCATCTAGTTAGAACATGCACTCGAGTGTTACAACTTCACAGAAGAGCCAGGTGATGAGGATGAGAATCCTTGTAGTATCAACATTCTGGAGTCTGAAGGGACTCATGAAGTTGATGGACCAAAGCTAGAGATTCCAGCTATCACAGAGCCTATTAAGGTTAAAAATATCAATATTGGCATAGAAATAGAACCTAAGTTTGCCTCTATTGGAGACTATTGGGATGATGAGGACACATCACAGATCTGTTACATGACTATCAGGACCTATTTCCCACTAAGTTCACAGAGATGAAGGGAATATTAGGAGATTTGGGAGTCATGCACATACCTTTGAAAGAGGATGCTAGGCCAGTTAAGCAGCTTCCATACAGATTGAATCCTCGTTATAAAGAAAAAGTTAAAGATGAGATTGATTAGATGGTAGCAGCAGGCATCATCGAGCCAGTAGAAGAGAGTGAATGGGTTAGTTCCATGGTTGTACAGGGAAAGAAAACTAAAGGAGAAATCAGGATTTGTGTCAACTTGCACAAACTCAACGATGCATCACTTCATGAACCATTTTCGACACCTTTCACTGATGAATTTTTAGACAATGTGGGTGGATAGGAGATCTACTCATTCACTGATGGCTTTTCAGGCTATCACCAGATCAGAATCCATCCAGAGGATAGACATAAGACCACCTTTGCGACAGAATGGGGCTCATTCCAGTATACGGTAATGCCCTTTGGTCTTAAAAATGCACCAGCTATCTTTTCTAGAGTAGTAGTTGTTGTATTTAAGGAATACATTCATAAATTCTTAGAAGTCTATTTTGATGACTGGACTATATTTGGATTAATCAAAAAGCATATAGGAGATTTAAGGCTCATGTTAGAGAAATGTAGGAAATATCAGATTTCTCTTAACTTGAATAAATGTATATTCTGTGCGCCATTTTGTATTTTGTTGGGTCATATTGTTTACAGACAAGGCTTGATGGTAGATCTCAAAAAGATTGCCATCATTGTAAATCTTCCAGCACCCAACTCAGTCAAGAAATTGAGGACAGTGCTTGGTCATACCGACTACTATAGAAAATTCATCAAAGGCTATGCAAAGATCACAGCACCAATGGAAAAATTGTTAAAGAAAGAAGTGAAATTCCTATGGAATGAGGAATTCCAGCAAAGTTTAGACACTCTTAAAGAAAGTATGGTTACAGCACCTATCTTAGTATTCCTAGATTGGAACAAGCCATTTCATGTACATGTGGATGCATCTAGCATCGCACTGGGGATTGTCTTAACACAGTCAGGAGAAACAGGTATCGATCACCCTATCGCATACTCCACCAGAAAGTTATCTACTACAGAAAAGAACTACACCACTACAGAAAGAGAAGGATTAGCTATGGTGTATGCTCTATAGAAGTTCAGGCACTACCTGCTGGGTGCCCCATTCAAGATGTTCACTGACCATTCTGCTTTAAAGTATTTAGTCAATAAACCAGTGTTAGGGGGAAGCATCTGCAGATGGTTACTCTTATTTCAGGATTATGATTTTGAAATTATTGTAAAACAAGGAAAATTAAATGCTAGACCTGATCATCTATCGCGAATAGACTCTGGAGAAGAACCAAGTAATTTAGAGGATAATTTTCCAGATGCGCAATTGTTTTCTATCCAGATTGTAGATGAGTATTACGAAGATATTATCCACTTTCTCACTACAGGGTGGACACCAGTTGAGTTTACTAAGAAGCAAAAGAAATAGTTAGTTGTGAAAGAAATATAGTTCACTTTGATCGTAGGACAATTATACAAGTTAGGTCCAGATGAAGTCCTGCGCAGATGCGCGATGCCACACGAGAAAGAGGCCATTATTAGAAAAGCACATTCAGGTACCGGAGGAGGTCATTTCGCAGGAAAGTCAACTACGCAAAAAATTCTAGCTGTAGGATTATGGTGGCCTACATTGCACAAAGACACTAAGGAGTTTTACAGATGATGTGATATCTACCAGAGGGTAGGAAAACCTTCACGGAGAGATGAAATGCCGCTGCGACCACATATTACACTGCGGGCATTTGAAAAATGGGCTATAGATTTTGTGGGTCCTATCAACCCACCAGGAAAACGATCTGGTGTGAGATACATCATCACAGGAATAGAATACCTCACAAGATGGGAAGAGGCCAAAGCAGTAAGGAATCGTGCTGCTGCTACAGCTACGCAGTTCATTTTTGAAAACATCATTAGTAGATTTGGATGTCCATTAATTTTGATGAGTGATCAAGGCACACATTTTCTGAATTGCACTATTAAGGCCTTGACGGAGGAATTTCAGATACAACACCATAAGAGCACTCCCTACCACCTGCAAGCTAATGGTACGGTGGAGGATTTTAACAAGATTTTAGAAAATGCCCCTACTAAGATCTGTAACAACCAAAGAAATGATTGGGACCTCAGGGTTAATGCTTTATTATGGGCTTATAGAACTACATGTAAGAAACTTACAGGAAACACACCTTTCAGCTTGGTGTATGGACAAGAGGCTATTATTCCTATGGAATATATTCTTCCCAGTTTAAGAATTGCTCAAATTACTCAGATGGCTGATGCAGATACAATGAATGACAGGTTAGTGCAGCTGCTTGCCTTAGAAGAAGACAGATTCATCGCAGGATTTCATCAAAAAGTGTAGAAGGCATGAGAAAAATCTTGGCATGACAGGCACATCAAGAGCAAGATTTTTCAGACAGGAGACCTAGTGCTCCTTTATGACAGCAAGTTTGTTAAGTTTCCAGGAAAATTCAAGATGCATTGGTTGGGGCCATATCAGATTCAGCAAGTTACAGAAGGAGGTGTCATTCAGCTCAGTAAATTGAATGGGGAGCTTGTTCTTACTTTCATTAATGGCAGTAGGCTTAAGCTTTATAGTGATAGTCACTCCACATCCCAGTCCTAGCGCAGGGAAATAGCTCTGCAGATGTCTAGTGTAGTTGAAGGGAGACATCGCACCTATAGCTAGTCTACAGTAAAAAAAAAAAAATGTTTATTTTGCACAAGTTTTGAACGTTGCGAAGTTTCAACAACTTGGCGGGAAACTTTTTGATTCAGGACGATGCAGTGTGACATCACAACGATGTGATGTTTCCCATGCCACATAGATGATTTTGAAAAGGGACAGAGGACCAGTCACGTTTCCTTTTGCCAAGCAGTTAATTTGGATACGACAGCTATCCGTTGCCCTAGATTTGGAAACAGTACAGTGATTTTCCCATATTTGGTAAATCTTGGTCGAGATCGGCACCTGTGCACAATTTTCAGAGGAAATTTGATCAAATTTTCAGCAATTAATGAGGATAGAAATGACAGGTGTTGTTTTGTCCATGCAATAAATGTTGTCGACGAGTCCAACCTAAGTGACCATTTCTTCAGAGACTATCGCCTTCGTTATAAGTACATATATCATTCACACAAAAGCGTTACTTTAGCGATTTCTGAGAGTTATAGAGCAATTTGTAAGAGTTTTCCTGAACAGATATACTTCAGTTACAGAGTGCTAGTTTCCCCAATTTCGCAGCCATTGCCAGTCCAGAGTATTGCACCAGGTGGTGTATGTCCGAGAAGGAACCTTTAGAAGACGTTGTGCAACGATTCCAGAGTGGTGGCCTCCTGTCTGTTATGATGATGCCACCAAAGCTTGTGAAATTAGGTGCACCATAGGTCAAACTGACACCAAGGATGAGGATTCAAGCTCATATAGTAGAAGAGTCCAGCTCAGAGCAGAGAAAAAGAAAGCAGAGGAGAAGAAAAGTGAGACTAAGAAAGAGAAGGGCTCCCGGCTGTGTGCATGGAGTTTCCAAGAATATCTCATGAAAAGAAAAAAGGACCAATAAACAGGCATCTGAGACTCAGAAAAACAAAAGGAAACGGGAAAGGAACGAAGTAGAGATGTTGAAAATGAGAGAGATACAGAAAATGTCAAAGAAGGTAGTTACATTAAAGCTGGAAAAGGACATATCTCCTCATGAAAGTTTTACCAATGTGCATATACCCATGTAAAGTCAAATTATCGAAACGAAGATCAACTTAAATGTATGCTGAAAGACATCTACTTTCCCTATATTCAGAATGATGAGGGCTTTGATGAATCTGTTTGGACAAGCGCTCCAGTAGAATTTGAGGTGAATGGTACAAACCTAATAGAGGTAGCAGGAGGAGAGATCGTTCCAAGAAATTTTGCAGCCTATAAATGGTCCACCATTTATTCTGGAGCTCACTTAAGGAAAGTATTGATACTATTTTAGAGAAAGCGGCACAAGACTATGTCGAAGCTATGGAAAAAGAAGTCGCAGGACTTTGAGAAAGATTTGAAAGGACTTCGTGGGAATCCAAGGACAAGCTACAGCAAGAGAAGCTAGCTGTTAGTGGCTTGGGGACGAGCCAAAAGTAAGTGTTAGGGGACTATTGGAGCAGGGCCCGAAGCTACAGGAAAAGCTGCTATATCGGGACAAGAAAGTCAAAATAAACAGTACAGGAAGCGACCGAGAAGAGAGAGCTCAACCACTGCACTTAAGGCAGCGACGAAGACAGGAGGGCTCAGCTACCCTCATAAAGGAAAAGGAGCAATGGGTCAAGGTATTCAAGACAAAGGACAGAAGGGGAGCAACCGAGGAAGTGGCACCCATACCCACGATCAGCGCTGGGAAGCGTGGAAGACTGCAGAGAGCTGCAGTATGACCAGTAAGTGGCAGTTCAAAGTATAGATATGCCAACTGTCACAGTTAGGGTTTTTGGGTTACTGTTGGGATAGGCCCACAGTGTTGTATCAGGGTGATACCTTCGGGCCACCTATTTAAGCATGTATTTTGTATTATGAAGGGTTAGACAGTTAAACAGTTAGACAGTTAGATGGTCAGTCAGTTAGTCAGTTAGATATTCTTCGAGTCGAGCTCTGGTTCTATTATTCAGTCTGTATTATCTTACTGCAACCAGTAGCTGGATCCTTGAGTATGAATGTAACAATCCATAGGGATTGAGAGAGAGAGAGAAAGAAGAGAGTGTAAGAAGAAAGCAGAATAGAAAGAGAAGAGATCTAAGAGAGAAAGGCTCCAGCTGAGAACCCAGAGTTTCCTAGAAGATCTTGAGCTACATAATAGGTTGCAGTGGAACTGTGTGTACTCTCTCCAGATATAATATAAACACAAGTTCCTATGGATGTAGCTTCCTCGCTGGAAGTGAACCACGTAAAATCTGTGTGTTATGCAACTGTTTCATGTGATTGTGTTTACTTGTTTGCTATCTGTTACCTGTTACATGAGCTTAGTTAACAGCTAATGAATGTGTGTATGTTATCCTTCAGTTTATAGTAACGTAGAAGGTTGAATGTGAGTTGGATGTGTTAAGTATTCTGCATATAATTTTATCAGTGTTTGATTCAGACCATAACAGTCACAGTGTTAAGTGATTCCTGTATATTCAGTTCAGCAAGTTAAGCGCAATAGATGTCAAGCATGTTAGACTATAGAGCTTAAGTGAAGTTGTTTAACACCCTTGTGAAAGTAACTGAGCTAGTATAAACAGAAAGAGAGCCATTGGACCTTGAGAGTTGGAGAGTCCCATCGAGTCTTACCATAGAAGTTATCACAGCATAGGAAGGCGATATTGCACTGTCAGAGGAGCCACGGTGTGGGATATCACAGGTAAGGAGTCAAGTAGAAGAGAAGGGTTACGCATCGTCGGGGAAGCCGCGATATGATAAGAGATAGTCTCGTAGCAGAGTCTTCTCGAGAGAGAGATATAGTGTTTCTAAAGAGACTCAACTCATTAAGTAGAGCAAGGAGAATGTAGGATGCTACAGAACCTGGTTGAGGACATGTGAGTCTTCAAACACCCCATCTAGGATCACTTCAGGTGAGAATTTAGGCCGTTCTGCGGTCTATCGCTGAAAGGGCCAGTGAGCTAGGGGTTTTTGTTGATACATTACAGTAAACCCGGGTCTTCCTAGAGGAAAACCAACATCCCATTAATACTTCGATGTGACAGGCGCAACCATCGCGTTGCAATCCAAATATCTCCTTCAACTGTTGGGAAATATTTTTGTCATTGTCCCACCCTCTGAGGTACTACGCTGGATCTTCCCTGGCCTTTGGTAATCCCGTAATTTCTGAAATTAGGTTGACCATGACAGGAATAGGGTCGTTCAACCATAGGGTCCCACCATGAAAACACACCAATACTTGTTTGATAATATTTGTTTGACACATGCATGTGTTTCACTCAATCGCCCAAAATGAGGAATGTTAATGAGCCCCAATAACCTAGAATTTTCCAAGGCCTGTGCCCATGGGTGAGGAATCCGTAGGATATGCGCACTGAGAACCATAGGCACTAAATGGTAAGGTTCATCCACTACATCCTTCAGCAGCAACAAATCATGGTCTTCATACTTCATCTTGACCAAGGCAGGTATGATGTCCACCGAGTAAGTCATCCCTTCTAGTAGCGATGACAGGTTTGGCAGATACTTCTGATTCTTGGTGAGCTTGTTTGGCTTCTCCCCAGGATGCGTTGGAGTGACATATGCAAGGATATAATTGATAGAGATGCCCCTGGACACTGCATACTTGATATCTCCTGAGCTTGATGGTTTGGTTTGTGCAGTTCCCTCCCCTTGTGCCCTAGTGGAAGTGCATGTGTGTCTCTTCTGCGACGGTGTGGAACTAGATTTCTAGACCTTCCACTTCCCTCTAAGGATCAAGGATGATCTGATTGGAATTATCATGAATTCCTCTTCGATTGCCATGGGTTGAACAAGGGATTCCTTATCACTTGAAATATTGACTGTGTCGGGAGTGCTTAGCATGCTGCACTCTGCAATCCTCACAATGCGAATGGATACACTTCAATTTCACTCCTTGCCTATTGCTCAAAATTCTACTACTACACTGAGCTCAACACTTCACTCAATTCAACTAAATAATTCCTTTAGCCTGCATCCCGACCCTTCTTATAGCCAATTATCGTTCCAATCTCATCATTACCAAATCCACTGGCAATCTCATCTCACTACAAGTGGTGCAATATGCCCATAGTATGAATGGAATTTTCAAATCCCAGTCATGGCGATTAGCATTACATACCTTTGTAAGTGTAGTTTCCAATATTTTATTGAAGGCCTTGATAGTCCCATTCACCTATCGATGGTATAGTGTGTTTTTCTTATGATGCACCTGCAAATCCTCGATTAGTGCTCACACCATTCGATTGAGAAAGTGACTACCTTGGTCACTCATCAATATCCTTGGACATCCAAACCATATCACAATATTCTTGAATATGAAATTTGTTGCTGTCGTAGTGGTGCAGTCTGCAACTGGCGCAGACTCCACCCACCTTGTCAGATAATTGGTTGATTTAATGATGTACCACACACCAGTCCTCTTTCTTGGTGGATTAATTAGACCCACAAAGTCCACAACCCATTTATAAAAAGGTTGTAGAGTTACCTATGGCACAAGCAGAATCTCATCCTACCGTGATGGTTTGTCGATACGCTGACAGACATCACATCACCATGCATAATATGTCACATCATTATGTAAAGTAGGCCACCATATCCCGATACGCAGTACCTTATGTGCGGTATCCCTTCCTCCATCGTGGCCTCCCACGATTCCTGCATGTGCCTCTACTAGAATAGGTCCTTGCTCATGTGGTAAGATGCACCATCACAAGATTTCATCTGGTCCAAGTTTGTATAATTTCCCAGCAATCAGTTGGAAATACGAATCCTTCACTACCAACTGCTTCTTCTGACTGGTTGACAGGTCCTCTAGGGAAATTCCTGTTTCCAAGGACTAAATGATTGGAGCATAATGCTCATCTACAGTCTCTACCCAGAATATTTGTGCATCAAGAAATCCATCATCAATATTGGTAGGTTCTTATCCTGTCTTAATGCAAGACATATCATCAGGGCTAGCATTCAACTGTCTTGGCTTCTCAATTATCTTGAAGTCAAATTCTTCGAAAAGTAGTAGCCATCGACAGATATTCCTCTCCAACATAGGCTTATTGACTAGATATTGCAAAGCGGAGTGGTTCGTGAACATTTTGAAGTGACCTCCCGACATATAGTGCCTAAACTTTTGCAACACGTAAACCATAGACAAGCCCTCTCTTTCAGTGGTTGTGTAATTTCTTTCAACAAAAGATAGCTTCCTACTTGCAAATGCAATCGGGTGATCCAGGTTTCCCTCGCCTGGTTGTTCGAAAAAACCCACCAACAAAGCCTCATCGACAAGGGTTCCACCCTATTGACAAACAACCAGCGCGATCTCCCTAAAAACTGGTCCAGACAGTTTTCACCCTACCTGACAACACCCACAGAGCGGATGAAGTCTCACCCGAGATGTTGAGGGAGAGCTGTCGGAACCAAGTTTTCGGTAGTAAGAAGGAAGGATAGGGCATCGGCGACTCAACAGTATAATCATCAAATTATTCAGAGATATTTTAATCAGTATCGCAACATTCATCATATATTTATCAGCATAACTAACAGATCACTAATAGATCTCATCAATTACTTACTCATCGTAGTAGTGTCAGTCATTCATACAATAGATTCAACAAACATCCATCATTGACATCGCAACACATAAAGACAGGAAATAAATAAGAGACAAGATCAATTTAGGGAAACATCCATCATATCATATTACTTCTGTGCAATAGATCAAAATCATACAATACTTCTCCATAGCAGGAGACTAATCACAACCCAAGATTCAAGAGTTGGTTGACACAGATAGAGCCAAAACTGCTTAAGAACAAAAGGAAGTGACAAGATCATAAATAGATCACAAAATAGATTTATAGATTGATATTCCACCTCAGTGACCTCCCCTCCCCTATAGTTCCAATTCATACTCTATAAATAGGCTTGCGCCTTTAAATCCAAGGTCCACTTCTAACTAACTTCTAACAAACTAGTGACCTATATCCACAAAATGAGGTCAATCGGTACAAATTTGCATAAGAAATTCCACAAATGGTTATTCTTCTGCCTATTGCACTGATTTGTTCCTATACGGCGTCGCGTGAGCTTATGCAACCTCCATGGTGCTGTGCAACTCACTTAACCAAAAACCCTGCCAACAGAGATCTAATTCTGACTTGCAATCAGAAACACGATAAACTTGGGAAAGGGAAGATGGAATCAATGTGACATGGTCCCTATATCATTAAAAAAGTCTTATAAAAAGGGGTATGTGAGTTAGTGAACTATGACGGGATACCTTTTGGGAAACCTCACAATGGGATATACCTGAAAAGATACTATGCTTAGGATATCTTTGCCTCATTTCCGTGTAGATATGTGTATATTTGACTTTTTAATTGTGGATATGTTATTTTAAGTATGGATTTGGGTTCTTTTTCGATGATTCTTATTCCATGTTATGATTTAAATTCTCCATATGTATCTCTTCTATGTTTTTATTGATGTTGCTTATCGCCACACCCTGAATCTCGCTTCAGTCGTGTGGGTACTGTATTCTCAAGCCAATGACTTAGTTAGTTTAGGAGCAGTTTGCATAGGTGCAGCTACCAACAACATCATCAAATATCACACAGTGGTAAGATTGTTAGTTGAAGTTACATATTGTGATATTGATCGCTTGGTCATCTTTATGGATTCCCAACTTATGGTTTCTCGTTTAAACCATGTTTATGCCATATGAAACCTGTAGCTCCTTCATATTTTTCGAAGGGTGTGTCTATTAGAGAGGTCATTTGAATCTATTACTTATCAACACATTCCAATATCTTATAATTCAGTTGTTGCTTCTCTTGCTGATTATATATTGGATTGGAACATTTCCCATTCTTGATACATTGATGAGTAAAATAACATGATACATTGTAAATAAATAGTAAAATACATAAATGCCATGTAAATAACATTCCATTACCAAAAAAAAAGTAGGTCACAAAAATATGACTCTCTCTCTCTCTCTACACACACACACACACACACACACACACACACACACACCTATATATAAGTATTTTACAAAAAATATGGTCTCGAGACCCCAACCGAAGCATGCTGGCTTTCAGCACTGCAAGATAACAAAAATACTGAAGCTAGGGGATTTTAGTGTATACATCATGCATAACTCTATCTGTGATCATTGTAGCACATGATGGCCCTTTCTACTCTACGCAGCAAGCAACCAAAGCAACCTCACACACTAGTTGTCTGCCTCTGGTACCTCCTAGGGAGGTCATCTACCAAGATATCTAGAATGTCTAGGGTGAGTCGGTTGAGGTTTCCCTCTATATCATTCATCTCATCGTCATCATGATGCACAAATCGAGCCCCAACTAGCCTATTTATTGGAGATGATCTTCCAGGTCGCGCTATCCCCACATTTGCACAATAAAAAGTATGTCTCGTTACCAAACATAAAAATCATAAAATGACAAAAAATATAAAACCATGTATATCTTAGTGTTTTACTCACCAAGGTATCCCCACTACTCCTCCACCAGTAGGGCTCAGTCTAGGTGTCCTCTGAATTTAGTTCCTGCATAGTAATAATCCTCAACCATGAGGAGCTGGTCATCCAGCCAGTGAAAGAAGGAAACCCAATATTTAACCCTAGGTCCAATGCCACCATGGCGAGACATGAACTCCACCCATTAGATCATGTGTGGATCACGTTCCCTCATCTCAATAAATTCCACTTGTGGTCTCAGTAGTGGAGCCCTCTCTAAAAGGAATGACACTAGGATTATGCCATATCTGAACTGCTTTAATTCTCCACGTCGACATTTGGTCATCTGCTCTCTTTGAATGTATCCAGTAGGGATTATTTCTAGTTGAATATTGTCGAGGCCATGGCCTCCAAGGCATATGAAATGTGGGCCCAATATTCCTTGTGAGCCCCTTGTCTCCTAGAAATGCGTTGCATGGTAAATAGGACCATCTGTAGGGGTAGGTCCATCACATCCTTAATGAGAATTTTCTTCCCACTCATCTATGAGCCTGGAAAGCAGTACTCGTCGATAAGTCCTTAAGTAGTAATGTCCCCTCTGCAAGGACCGGTCAACGAAATAAGCGCTCATCCCCTAGAAAAGCATGTCAAGAAGTAGATCTCCTCTACCTCCATAGTCAAAATATGAGCAGCCACTTAAAAGTATTTTTGCGGAGGATTCCACATCTTGAGGATATACTCCAATAGTCTCAGTTGTGCTCTCGTGCTTGGTACCTTAAATAGTTTGATTAATCCACACTCATGAAGTGCATGCACAGTTTCTTGGTCATTTCCCCTTCTTATGTCATCTAGTTCATGTTCACGCTCCTTCCACACCACCATTTTTGACAATGCACCCTCTCAAAACATTAAATTGAAGGATTAGAATTCATACACAATCATTTAAATCCTTTGAAATTGGTAATTTTATTCATAATGAATGCATTTTAGGATGACCTGTGGCATCGTGATTTATTTGTTAGAACATAGCGGTGCCACTGCTCTTTCCTTTAAGGAAAGATGCAGTGTCACTGGAGCATTGTTGTCCCCAAAAAGGGAAAAGTGTTGTGCCCTCCAAACACATTTTCCCTTTGGAAAACCGCCTTATAACCCTTAAAAATGCATCAAAAATGAAATTTAAAAATATGAAAGTGTTAGGAATGAGTTCAAAAATCACCTGATTCAGATGGTTTGACAAATGGTTGACCATAGGTGTTGTAATATGTGTTCCAAATTTACACTGAAAATGGCTCTTTTTCTCTCCAATTGGGTAAAAAAAATGGTAAATGTTTTTTAACCTTTTACCATGTTTTATTAACTATTTTGGGTTTTATTTTGATTATTTCATTAATTTTTACCCTAGTTTGGTCATATAATTTTATTTTATTTTATTTTAAAAGGTTCTAATAGTATTTTTAAGGATTACAGGTCATGGAGAAGTAATATTTTCGGATATGAAGGAGTTTATTTTTGTCTTTTTTGTTCTCGTACATAATGGAAAAATCTTCGGAGCACTATTTTGAAACTTTGGTCGTGCTCGTTAAACCTAGCACTAAGTTTTTGAGTCAAATTTTACCTCTTTTCGGACTCGTTAAACCATTTTATGAAAAAGAAATCATGTTAGAGTCCTCTGTTAGCACCATTTTTGGGCTAAGTAATTGGTAAGGAATTTGGCCAATAAAAGGAGGAATAATGTTTGTAAATTTTCATATCATAGTACCTTAAATAATTTTGATGAGGGCGTTAAAGTGTTTGAAGGGACATTTCTAGATTTGAAATGCCAAATACCTAAGAAATTATGATTTTTGACCTTGAAAATGCATGTAAATGAAGAAATCTATCCTTAGTTGAATGATGAAAGGAAATGGACGGTTAGGATGCACAATGCAGAAGATCAAAGGCAAGAAATAATTTCCTGCAAGGCAAAAAATCATTTCAAAACTCCCCAACTCATCCACCATGCACGTTCCAGCGTGCCTTTATTTTTGGTTTATGATCATGGAAAATATTCCAGATCAACATTTTGTTAATATTTTCATTTCCATGTTGCAACTATTTTTTGGCTCTGTTTTGAGGTTGGTCTTAGAATCCTATGAAGCTATAAATATACCCTCAATATAGGAAGAAGAGATCGAAACCCATGAGAATTTTGTGTTATGCATTTTGTGATCTATCACTAATAAAATTGCAGAGCTGAATCCTGATTGGTCGCTGCAAAGATTCCTATGTAATTCGTAGTTATAGTCTGTTATTTCCTTTCCTATGTGCATGTTTCTCCTATTAAAATTTCCATTATGTGTTATTCATATCTGGAATAATTGTGTAATAGTTCATAGTTAATATTGTTATGCTTTGACTATTGTTTCAGGTCATTCACCATTCCTTATTTTTTTTATCACCAGAAAAACTGCTATTTGACTGTAACCGAGTGTTACCTTGCCTTTGTAGAATATCACCTACAAATTGTTCTGTAATTCTTGACACTTGTGGAAAATGAGAGATTAGTGACCAAGACACTAAAATTTTTGGTCACCACAATCTCCTGAAAGGGATCAATGACCAAAATTGATAATTCAAAGTGAGCTAACTAAAAACGACCAAGATAACTGACCACTTTTGGTCACGAGATAGAAACCAACTAAAAACGACCAAGATAAATGACCAAATTTGATCACGATATATGTAGACTACAAATGACCATATAACAATTGGTCATTTATTTGGTCATTTTTAATTGTGTCACTCCCACAATGTAAAAAATTGAAAATTTGACAATGAATTTGTACATTTTACTAAACTCTAAAACTGCAGATGGATTCAGAGACCCCTTGTTTGAATTTAGTAAAATTTTAGAATCCATCTGCAGTGTTAGAATTTAGTAAAATGTAGACTGCCCCATGTGTCATAGCTCAGCTAAAAACACCAAATCAACTATCATCACAATGATTTAGCACATGTCATAGGACTTCTAGACTAGATTATCGTCATTGAGTTGGATTCCTTCCCTTAGAGTGTGATTCCACATAAATATTATTAACTCATTTGAGTTTCTCCTAATGTTCTAATAATTCGATATGGGGATTGAAAAGTATACTCCTATAAAAATGATTAATATAGGCATGACATAAATTCCTTGTAGCATAAATTTATAGGTTTCTAGCACCAAATTTTTGGCTTTATTGGAAGGGAGCTTAATTATTCCTTCTAGTTTCCCTCTTGCTTTCTAGTTTTCCCTTTTCTGATTCAAAGAAAACATAGCAGATGGAGATATGATCTATATCTCCTCGTTCATGGTTTGGGAGCACACAACTTGACAAAATGGGATAACCAAATTAGTGCATTTTAAAAATGCTTTGATCTCCTCATCATGGACCTCATATTCTATGAGACTCCACAACTACAATATCTAAGCATAATGAGATTTTCATAGAGGAGTGCCTCAAGAGTATGCTCTAATGTCCTAGACTGGATAACATGATCATGGTCGGGCATATCTACAGTGGCTTCGTTGCCTAGTATTTTACTTGATATGGATTTTTATCGTTTGGGTTTGAATAGCAGCTGTGGTAAGGCATTTTACTAAATCCTAATTAAAAAACCTACATCCTATCTAAAAAATAACATAACATTTAGCATTAATATGAATATATATTACAATAGATATCTATTATGATATACTACTAATTATCATTATAATATAATTATAATAACTATACCTATTTATATAGTATGAATTATTTATCATATTAATTCATATATTCATTTACTAAATTTAATTAAAATCATTTAAAAAAAACTATTTCAACATTTTAATCAAGAAATCGAAAAACCGACCAATTAAATTTAATAAAAATTACGAAAAGAAAATTATATTCAAATAACTATATTAATTTTCAATATATTATTCAAAAATGAATGATGAAACCACTAGTGGAAAATGAGAGATTAGTGACGAGGAGACCAAAACGTTTGGTCACCATAGATTTTTTCAAGGGATAAATGACCAAAATTGATAAATTTAAGTGGGCTAACTAAAAAAGACCAAGATAAAAGACCACTTTTGGTCACAGGATAAAACTAAATTAAAAAAGACCAAGATAAATGACTAAATTTGGTCACAGGATATCTAGACTAAACATGACCACATAACAATTGGTCATTTATTTGGACATTTTTAGTTGTGGATTAGTTCGGAAATGGAAAATTACAATATTGACAATGAATTTGTACATTTTACTAAATTCTAAGACTGCACATGGATTCAGAGACCCCCTAGAACTTAGTAAATTGTATACTGGCTCATGTGTCACAACTCCAATGTTGACACCAAAATAGCTATGACAATATCCTAGTGATGAGCTATGGCTTATATATTTGAAACTAACTATACAAATTTACCTATATACATTTGTTTTTAAATATTTTATATATAACTAATATTAATTATTAAACTATTTAAATTATAAATTAAAAAAACATATTACCAAGTATTTTTATTATATACTAATAATATTTATGAGAAAAAAATTAACACTAGTACATGTGGACATTTTTCACATGGACTTTCATTGCTAAAGCAACACTTGTGCATTGCTTTAGCAACGAAAATGGCCCATTCATCTCGTCGGAAAACTTTCATCGCTAAAGCAGCAATTTTCTAACTTCGTCGCTATAGCAACGAAGGCCTTGTGTCTCTCTTCCAACGAACAATTAGATCATATTTCCGACGATTTTTTGTCGCTATAGCGACGAACTCCAAGGTTTTATAAAAAACAAATGTGTGGCGATGAAATTTTTGTGGCTTTAGCATCGACGAAATCTTCATTGCTTTAGCAACGAATCGTCACTATTGTAGTGATGAACAAATGTTTAGCGACAAAACTTTCATTGCATTAGCAACGAACCTTCACTATTTAGCGACGAAAGGATTGTTTTTTTAAAAATGAACGAAGGTTTAACGACGATACCTTTGTTGGTGTAGTGACAAAGTTTTTGTTGCTATAGCGATTGACTGCAATCTTTTAAAATCAAATACCAATGAACTTTCTATACTAACGATGAAAATTTTTGTTGCTAGTATAGCAAGTTCGTTCCCAAGAAATCAAATGCTACTAGGCTAACCCTAATCAATCAAACATAGTTACCATACCTTTTTCACAGTATTCCATTACAACCATCACTATTACTTTAGCTTCTCTACCTCATATGTAAACGATTATCACAAACACTAAGTTGGACTATGAATACCATAGTTGCTATAAGATGATGTATGTTTTCTACACACTATTATGTACATTATTACCTTTATATATGACATAATTAGTACAGAGTAATAGAAGTATAGCTTAGCTTATGTGCTAGTTTCATATTACAAATTATTAACAAGGGTAACCATTCTATTATGTTCAATGATTCCACTAATGGTTATGAAGGTTACACTTATATAGTTTCTCTAATCAATACAGGTTAGTTATAAGCACAACATAAGCTCATAGAATAGAGTGTATTCAAAGCTTATATCGGTATAAGTAACATAGTGTTCAATATAGATGTGTTTAATATGAAGAGTTACAAATATATGAAACTGTAATCGTACTAGTCTTAAAGCTTATAATGATTGAATATAAGATAGTGAGACATTCCACTAGTACCTATTGAATAAGCTGTGTTATTCCCTTA
Organism: Pseudotsuga menziesii; assembly: GCA_001517045.1. Lineage (NCBI taxonomy): Eukaryota > Viridiplantae > Streptophyta > Pinopsida > Pinales > Pinaceae > Pseudotsuga > Pseudotsuga menziesii. Next base: position 41,754 of record LPNX010725228.1, read on the forward strand.
TATAAGCTTATGGACCTATGACTACCTATCTATACTAGTATAAGCACTAAGATCATGAATAGTTCCACTAATCACCTTGTTTCCTATTTTCATTACATAACTTGTTTCCCTACCTAGCCCTTTGCTCATTAAAGGAGATTTCCTCTACTAGCCCCCTCAATATGAAGATGAGACTAGTTACTTGAAGCATACTAGTTTATGCAATGCATTGGCATCTCTTTTGAAAACTTCACCTATTTTAGCAATTGTTTGGACCACCCTAGACGCCTTCTTCCCCTCAAATAGGAGATAAACAAGGCAATCAAAGACATCTATCAATAGTATATACAAGTCACTAGGATATCCCTGCCGTGGACTCTTATCTCTAGAGTCTAATATGACCTTCTCCTTGTAGCACTTTCTACAACCAATGGATGAAATTATCATTCACCACTAGAGACACGATCTCAAGGTCCTCCTCGGCTGGTTCAGGTTTTTCTCTCATTAGCTTTAGGTTTTGTCTGAACATTGTATTCCATGGGAATGTGGGTATGTAAGAAATGCCATTTACATAAAGTGTCATCTAAGGAGAATTTATTTTCAAGTGTCCCACTTATTACAAGATGCATCGGATATATCAATGTTTTCATAATGAATTTGGGTGGCCCTACACTTTTCAATACTCTGGTCAGAGGTGCTTGACTCTCTTCATCTATGAGCCGGTGGAATCACATATGGAAAACCCTGCAGTTTCATCCAAATACCTCCCCATTACTCAAATTATCTCCTTTCACCCTAAATCAGTGCTTGGAGTTACTAAGCAGTACACAAACCCTTTAAAGTTTTACATAATGTGTACTATATTGGTGAGATTATGTACAACATTCAGGGGTCAGACAACCCATCTCCACAAGAACATTGAGTAAAAAAATTTGACCATTTAAAAAATAGACCATTAAACACAGGTTGTGACAAATCTTTTGATGCATTGGGACACATCTGCACACTGTTTTGAAATTTTCAAATTTTTTTTGGCATCCCAAGTGTCAAGCATGTTAGAACACACAAGACACAAGCATGCCTAACCTGAATCGGTCAGGTAGTACTCTTTCTGACCATCGTGAGTGCCATATATGATAGTCAAGATGTTATGAACCTTGCACAGAGGACTGATAAGAAAGTAATCCCTATGTTAGTGCCTCCCTGCTTGAGAAAAAAACTTCTTACAACTCTTAAGTCAAAACATTGAAGCACTAACTATAGAAGATATCAATTCCATTCTCTTGGGTTGAGGTGGCACATGAAGCAGAGGAACTCTCAAGGTCTCAAAAGTTATTGGAACAACTACAATAGGTTTCATTCAAGAGGTTCCAACTGAGCAAGTTTCTTGGACATTACTACTAACTATTATGTACTGCAATAGAAAGGGTGTACCATTCACAGAAATTAGTGACAATTTCCTCCCCATAGGAAGAAATTGATGAGATTTTATTAATAAAAAACATGAGTGTGCATAGTAATTCCACAAACAAAATTTCATTATTGTAAATAGATTTGAGCTTATCCTATTCTATTTTTCTTCTAATCCAACATTTTCTTCTTTGGTTGAATTAACTTTTATTATTTTAGAAACCAAGTGTGGAAGGAATTTGTCCTAGTCTTGTACATATAAATTTTGGTTCCTATGTACTCTTATGTCTACATATAAGGCAATATAGAGTATAAAGTTGTAAGCCGTAAACATTTGTGTAATTGTAATTGTCGATTTTTCCTAGGTTCATTTATAAGCATGCACCTAACAGAGATATGTGTACTATTCAAAAATTTTTACATAAAGACCACATAGATATTTAAAGAGTCAAGCCCCAAGGGTCAGCTCAATCAGTTGAACAATATGCCCAAGGCATGTTGCTAATGGGGAGGCCATAGATCACAGGCTCAAATCTGATTGAATCTCTTGGTGTTACCAAACACTACTGTGGATGGTGGTTGAGTAGCCCTCCATCCAAATATTCCAAGGAAATTTTTCCTTGGAAAAAAAAATTAAGAATTAAATTGTACTGGTTCCTTTAGAAAAAGCATGTGCCCTTCATGCCAATTTAGTCTTCATTTTCAAGAGGAAAAAGATATAGATTCCAAGTATAGGTAAAAAGGAATGAAAATGGGAGTCTTCTTAGTATCAGATTCAAGTAAAAAAAACTAAAGCTTTTGCTTATTTAAGGACAAAATGTAAAAGGTAGTCTTCTCAAGTAAGTGAAAATAAGCAAAAGTATAATTTCTCTTAAACATAGAACCAAAAACACAAACACAAAGAGATCTCTTAGACATAGAACCAAAAACACAAACACAAAGAGATCTCTTAGACATAGAAACAAAAACACAAACACAAAGAGATCTAATAGACATAGAAGAAAAATATGTCTGCTTAACAGTTACAAGAGAATCATAATCTTAAGGATAGAAAATGATTCCTTTCGACTACCTTCAAGGATTTTTCTTTCAAGAAAGGCAGTGTGTCTTTGGAAGCATCTTCCAATGCAACCACGAAGTGCTCATACCTGCATAAATTAACATTTATAAAATCATTCTGACTATAATCAATAATAAGTAAATATATATGCATGTGTCTTTTCTCTATAATTATTAAACATAGAAATGCAGGAGACATAACTAGAATGGACAACTTTCAAGAATGTTCATCATTCAATGTTTCATAAATAAGTGACGAGGTAAATTAGAGAATACAACATCACAAAGATGTCTTTCATCCAACAAATAATGCTCAAATTTGTATTCTATTTATTGTTTTCAACAATGACAATGACTTAGAGTACAAAAGAATGGTTAACTATGATTAAAAAATATGGATATTATGATTCAAAAATCAATTACAGGATTTAATAAATGTGGAAGATTGCATCAATTTACTTATATGGCACATACTTAAAATCACACCCACAACTAAAAATTCTATGAAGTTATAACACAATGTATTACAGATATGAATGCCATGAAGAGCTAATAACTGAATTTGAACTCCAATAACCTTTGCTTTAGACAATATTCTTGATACCAAAATAGAAGAAGTGAATTTCCATCCTTTGATTATGAGAGAACATGGAGAGGTTGCTGGCCAAAATACTTCAGTTTCCTATCTGGAAGCAAACTGGCCAAAACAAAATCATAAATCAGCGTGTTGTTCTTCTGAATCAAACTTTGATTTTCTACTCTATTCATAATGAACTTAAAAATAAGCAAGAAGAAAATAGATGTAAGATTTGTTCAAAAACCATAATTATGCAGTTAAATTCAACATTAGATAATATCCCTTCAATCTGCAAGGAAACTGACAACAAGAAGACAGAAGAAACATTAGAGGAAATTTCAACTCAAAATGGGCCTTTTAACTTTGATTCAAATTCCATCTCATCATGTGTTAGCCAATGAAATTGCTTTAAATTTGAAATACCGTATAGGTCTTAAACAGTTTTTTAATATAAATTTGGGGATAGGTATCATAAAAAAAACTACTTTTTTATTTGTATTTTCGACATATCTCCCCATGTTTTTACTCAAATTTCGATCAAGAGAGCTTGTTGGATGCGGAATTAAATTCTACATCCAATAAGTACCCACTGGGAATACTTTTGATAGACCCTGCTACCCCAAAAATAAGAAATACCTGAAAAAATGTGATGATGACATCATCGCCACATTTTTCAGGTATTTCTTGTTTTTGGGATAGTGGGGTCTGTTAAAAGTATGCCAAGTGGGTACTTGTTGGATGCGTAATTTAATTCCGCATCCAACGAGCTCTCCTGATAAAAATTTGAGTAAAACCACGGGGAGATATGTCAAAAATACAAACAAAAAGTAGTTTTTTTCTTTTCTTCCTCCAAAATTAATAAATATTATTTTATTATTTTAACTATTATTTTATTAATTCTTTTTAGGAGGCCCATTTTGAGTTGAAATTTCTTCTAATGAAGTCAATTTCACAAATGATAATATAAAATTCTAACGAGACACTAGAGAGTAGAGCCTATACCATATATGATTCAGATTTATGTAGGAACGCAACAGAATACACAAATAACAAAGATGCAGTAGAAATAACACTTCATTTCATCAATCAAAGAACTGAAACTTGTTTACATACAGAATGGAAATAAACTAGCTAGAGTGCCAGTATCTTATCGCTGAGAAGAGATGTGTCGGCTACATGCCTCTGAACTCTGTGTTATACTAAGGCTCAAAGGCCTATATATTATTGAGAAACAATGGAAACCCTACACATCCAAAAACCTAACCCTAGAAGGTGAAACGCTAGAATGTGGGCCCTGTTCGGTAGCTTGGTACATCAATTTATCAGGGTCGTAACTTTGGCATACTACCTCCATTTGATGCACATGATTCAAGGACTACATCCATACACGAAAAATATTAAGTCTGAAATAGATTCATATTTTTTGGACATTCGATGCCAAAAAAATGTTGTTTAGGGACTCAAAATAGCTCCAAAAGTTTATGACCCGAAAACTGCCAAAAATAGTAAATTGTGCTACAATTAAAGAAAACTGAAAAACTGAATGAAACAATGGTGGGGGTCCAAGTGGAATAGGTGGGTGGCCACCAATATCCTCCTGGATCATTCCTCCCCCCTTAGGAGGCAATGGTCCCCATTGCGTTGAGTTCCTCCATGAGATGAGGAAACTTCTACTGAACTTGGTCCCTGGTGAAGGAGTTGTCCTACTTTCACAACTTGATATAGATGGATCTTCTACTAGCGGGTGGTCTTGATCTGTGTGTCCATAATCAAATTTGTTGTGGCTTGTTCCACGTAGTCCCAGTTTATCTAAGTTGGTGTGAGTTGTTCTGCCACGTTTGATGTGTCCAGTAGAGGTGGAAAATAGGGCCAAAGGAAATCCACATTGAACACTGGGTGCAGACCAAGGAATGGTGGAATATTGAGCTCAAAGGAATTGTCCCCAACATCCTTCGTGATCGTGTATGGACCATATCGGAGTGGGAAAAGCTTGCGATGGGGTCCAATCAGGCGCTGCTTCTGTAAATGTAGCCACACTTTGTCGCTCACCTGGAATTTGTGTTGAAACCAATGTTGATCATGTTGCTACTTGTACTTAGCATTGCATCTATCCAATGTGTCATGAACCTATTGGAGAATGTGTTGAATTTTCTCAATGAAGCTGTTTGCCTTGGAAAATTCAGACTAGACATGAGATGAATCAGTCTGAATAGCTGCAAATGACATGGCTACAGCAATGGGACATAATGGTTGGAATCCCAAGCCCACCTGAAAGGGGATGTGGTCGGTTGAGCTGTGGAGGGACCAGTTATAGCTATGTTGTACATAGGGGAGGCTCTCATCCCATGTGTGTGGATGCTTTGAGTTGTACATGCGAAAAATGTGCACGATCATCCTGTTGATGACCTCTATCTATCCATCAGTCTGGGGATGGAAAGCTATGGAATTTGTGAGCTTGGTGTCTAGAATTGACCATAGGATAGACCAGAATGTACTAAATAACCTGCTATCCCAATTTGATATTATAGACTATGGGATCCCAAAGTGTACCCACACTCATTCAAAGAAGAGTTTAGCAGTCGCTTCTGCTGTGATATTCTTCTTATAGGCTACCATTATGGCCATCTTTGAGAATTGGTTGATGACCACGAACACACAGTCATTGCCATGCTTAGTAGAAGGAAGGCCCAACATGTAATCCATGGAGATGGATTCCCAAGGTCGACTAGGGGTAGGCAACATAGTATAGAGGCCTTGCTTCTTGATGGACGGTTTGGAAATGGTGCAGGTAGTGTAGGATCAGATGTACTTCTTAATGTCCTGTCGAAGGTTCAGCCAATAGAAATAATTTTACAGTACTGCCTCTATTTTCTTGAACCTAAAATTCCCAGTCACCCAACTGTAGTGTGCTTCCCAAATCATCTTGGCACGCTCGCTTGAAGGAACACAAAGGTGTCCCATGTGACATAGAAGTGCATCCTCGAGGTGAAAATTCAGAAATTGGTTTCCCTCCAAGAGCATCCTATATGTGTGGCTGAATTCTGGATCGCTCTTGTAGAGAAGCAGCCAATCAGAAGTCGCATGCCCACAACAATTGAGCACGATGATTATCGCCACGATCGATGGTCGGCTGAGGCAGTCTGCAACATTATTGGTGCTTCCCTTCTTATACTTGATGTTCAAATGAAACTGTTGTAGATGTGTGGACCACTTCTGATGGTGATTGTTTTGTAACTTCCCTTGTGTCTGTATGAACTACAGGGGCCAGTGGTCTATGTGGATGATCGTTTCCTTCCCCAAAATGTAATGCTTCTATTGTCGGCAAGATTTTATAATGGAATACATCTCTTTATCATAAGTGGGATATTTTTGGAGTGTGTTGAATAGTGTTTTATTTTGATATGCCACTGGATGCCCATATTGAGTAAGGACCACTCCAATAGCATAGTCAAAGTCCTTTATCTCGATCTCAAATGGTTGTTGCAAGTCTGGTAATGTTAGCACTGGTGCACAACAGAGGTGATGTTTCAATTCTACAAATTCCTTCTATTGAGTTTCTGGACTGAAGAATTTTTCTTTTGCTCCTCCCATAGTGACTTGAATCAAGGGCCAAATGATATGAGAGAATCCCAACACAAACCTGTGGTAGAAATTACCAAGGCCGAGAAAGCTGCGAAGCTCTGTTAGAGTAGTTGGGGCTAGCCAATACTGAATGACTTGGATCTTGGTTGGATCCACATGTACCCCACACTCAGCAATAACGTATCCCAGATACTTAACCTGGGTCATGGAAAAAGTGAACTTATCCAAATTGGCACACAACTTGTGCTTCCGTAATGTTTGGAGGACCTGTTGGATGTGGTGGAGGTGCTCTTCCCAAGTCTGGTTGAATATCAAGATGTCATCCAAGTACACTACTACAAATGAGTTGGTAAATGGCCATAAGATGTCATCCATCAGTCTCATGAAGGTTTTGTGAGAATTCATTAGCTTGAAAGGCATGACCAACCATTCGAAAAGGCCCTCCTTGGCTTTGAAGGAAGTCTTCCACACATCAGTCGGTTCGATCGGTACCTGGTGATACTCGGAATTTAAGTCTATCTTGCTAAAATATTTCGCCCCTTTAAGCTGGTCCAGGAGGTCATCAACCCATGGGATTGGGTACCTATTCCAGACAGTGATCTTTTTCAATGCCTGATATTCAATACAGAGTCTCCAAGTCCCATCCTTCTTTTGTACCAACATGATCGGGCTCCCATAGGGTGATGAACTTGGCCAAATGTGAGCCTTCTACAACAACTCCTGAATTTGCTTCTTGATTTCATCATTCTCCATAATAGATCGTCGATAGATTGTTCCATTGGGAAGCAATGCACCCTGGGTTAGATCAATGGGGTGCTTGACCTAACAGTGCAGTGGCACCCCTATGGGTGAGGTAAATATGTCCTGATACTCCTGCACAACCTTGTCCATTTGGTGTTGTCATGCAAGGGGGATCTATCTGGAGGTCATGGCCATGATATTCTTCTTTCCCTAAGGGTGGATCATCAAGAAAATAAATTTCCTAGTTTTGGAAATGAGTTTACTGCATTGTTTTGCAATAACCAAAGAGATAATGATAGAATGCGGTACCTCTGGTATCTTGTACAACTTATTTCCCAACGTAATAATAATAGCACGAGGCCAGGACTCATACACAACATGTCGCTTCCATAACTATCGTTGATCTAGTAATACATCACAAACATCAAGAGGAGCAATATCACATAATACCTTATCGGTGAAGGGCTTGATGTTGTACGGGAGGTGACACTGCTAGCTGACGTGGAGATCCCGTCCTTGCTGAAGCCACGCCATAGTATACAGTTGTGGGTGTGATGTGGTCAGAAATCCCAACTGCTTCAGGACCTCTACTAAAATAAGGTTCTTTTGGCTCCCACTATCGACAATGAACTATAGCAGGGAACCCTTTACCCATATCTGGGACTAGAAAAGACGCTCCTCCTCCTTTGAATCTTCTGGTTCTTCCTTTTGGAGCTTCATGGTGGAAACAATGGCATTGGGATCTACGTTGATAATCTTTTTCCATCTGTCATTCCCCTTCTTGGGTTCTGATTCAGTGTTAGAGTATGCATCTGATTCGTAATAATTTATCTCAGCCACCAGTGACTACTTGGCCCGACACTCACTTGTGTTGTGAGTGGGGATCTTATGGAACTCGCACCACTTTCCCACTTCCTTCTTTGGATTCACGATGTTGCTCTTTGCTTACAACTTTGGAAATTTTTCTTGAGTCTCCATGCCTTGGTTTTGTCCATGGTTCTGTGGTTTGTGGAACCTTTCGCTTGCTTTTGATTTGTAGATCCAAAGTATCACTTTTTCTATTTCAAAGTTTTCTCAATTTTGGCAGCATACCAGTATGATGTACCAATCAAGGAGATGTCGAGGAACTCCATTTCCTCCTGAATGTATATGTGCATACAACTGTGGTACTTCAGCACCAAATGTTTCTCTAAATATTTGATACCCAACTTGGTGCACAGGGTATGGAATAGATTCATCCGCTCATGCACATCTTGATATCTTTGTTTTCGTAGTGTAGTCCATTATATGTTCCTTGTCCTCATATCTCCCCATGGGATAATATTGTCCCTTTATGGCATCCCAAAAAGATTTGCAAGTGAGTATGGCCGAGCATATAGAGGGTTCCTCCTTGTCCTTTCTCTTATAGTAGGTTTCCCACGATTCCTTGACATGGGGGGCATCTTTGAGTGGTGAAAAAGTAATATTTTCCCAGTCAAAAAAGTCATGAACAAAGAAATATCCTTATAATAGATTCAACCCTATATCTACAGTGTTTGCATATACTCGGCCATCAAGTATGGGAATCTCAAAGTTTACTTTTACCTTAAAAGGGGTTGTGCCTCCAAAGTGGCTGCTAGATGCAGATGCACTGCCAATGGGAAGTCGTTGAAGGATCTGGGTGATGTTATCCATCATCGCGTTCCTTTGTTTTTCAAGGGCCTTCTCGAGGAACATTTTGATAGGATATTTTGCACCCTTTTATTTCTTTTTGTCCCCCATGAGTGGCCATCGGGATTTGCAAGGCTGATCTTGCAAAGGTTCAACCTGATCGAGCCCTAACTCTTTATACCCTGCCCTCATTGGGGAGATGAAAAAAAGGATCGAGAAAGAGAATATTGCTCTAATACCACTGATCCAGATTTATGTAGGAATGCAACAGAATACACAAATAACAAATATGCAGTGGAAATAACACTTCATTTCATTAATCAAAGAACTGAAACTTGTTAACATACATAATGGAAATAAACTAGCTAGAGTGTCGGTAGCTTATCTCTGAGAAGAGATGTGGCAGCTACATGCCTCTAAAATCTGTGTTACAATGAGGCTCAAAGGCCTATTTATTATTCAGAAACAATGGAAACCCTACACATCCGAATATCTAAGCCTAGAAGGTGAAACACTAGAATGTGGGCCTCGTTGGGTAACTTGGTACATCAATTTCTGTTTGATGTGCATTATACATAGTTAGAAATATCTATTCAAGGACTACATCTATAAATGCAAAATATCGAGTCTGGACTCGATATTTACTGGACCATTCGATGCCAATCGGACCTGCAGACAAATCAGTGCAGTTGGACATCGAAAGAAGAAGTTGGCCTGAACCGACTTCTTGTCGGAGAAGAAACAACAAAAAAATGACCAACAAGAACGAAACATCCATAAAAAACAACTCTCAACAGAAATACAAACAAAACATCCCACTACCCCCACCACCACCACCTCCTGAAGGAGATAATGAAACCAATACCGACATGCGTCACAGATCAGCACATATCCCTCTATACGAGGGTGACAAATACCCTAGATGAAATTGGTTCATCTGTGAGTCAATATGGGAGGCAAATCAAGTTATGGTTGAAGAACGACAGATGGCACAGTTCACTGGTGCTTTAAGGAAAAGAGCACTAACTTTGTATATGACCTATATCAAGAGAACTCCTCAAGCATCCAAAGCAGACATTAAAGCACAATTCTTGTCTTTCTTTAAAACTCCAGACGTAAAACATATCGCAGCCAAAAAGCTGAAAACAACATCTCAGAAACTAGCAGAGTCTGTTTGGGAATATGAAAAATGATGGAAATACCTCCTCAGCCAACTAGACTATGTAATTGATGAACAATTATTAATTCAATGGTTTCTCACAGGTCTATCATAGAAAATCCGGTGGCACGCAATCTTGGAGACATTTAAAACATATGAAGATGCACTTACCAAAGCTCTGCAAGTAGAGATGGATGAATATTTCCCAGCATATCCCATTTATACTAGACTGGAAGAACATCTAGAAATCATGTAGAAATCTCTCAAAGAGTTGATCCTCAAGAATTAGGATGTCTGGTGCACAAAATGCTCCACGGCTGGACACACTAAAGATAAATGTCAACAAGAAATAAGTCGACAAGACATTCAGTTTGTTTAGACAAAATGCTTCTATGACATTTTCCAAGAACATGGGGAGCATACAATGAAATATTTCCCATATAACATGAAAAATGGAAGAGCATCTTGGTGTGTAATCTGTGAGGAAAAAAATCACGCAAGCTTGTGTGTCACTGGATTTTTTGTGATAAACCTATGAGAAACCACTGAATTAATAATTGTTTGTTAATTACATAGTCTAGTTGGTTGAGGAGGTCTTTCCATAATTTTTCATATTCCCGGACAGACTCTACTGGTTTCTGAGATGTTGTTTTCATCTTTTTGGCTGCCAAATGTTTTGCATCTGGAGTTTTAAACAAAGACAAGAATTGTTCTTTAATGTCTGCTTTGGATGCTTGGGTAGTTATCTCAATATAGGTCATGTACCAAGTTAGTGCTCTTTTCCTTAAAGCACCAAGGAACTGTGCCATCTGTCGTTCTTTCACCATAACTTGATTTTCCTCCCATATTGACTCACAGATGAACCAATGTCATCTAGGGTATTCGTCACCCTTGTATAGAGGGATATGTGCTGATCCATGACCCATGTCAGTATTGTTGTCTCTATCTCCTTCAGGAGGTGGTGGTGGTGGGGGTAGTGGGATGTTTTGTTTGTATCGCTATTCAAATTTATTGTCGACAGATCTTTCGTTCCCGTCGATTTTTTTTCTTGTCATTTCTTCTTCGATAAGCAGTCGGTTCGGGTCGACTTCTTCTTTCGACGTCCAACTGCACTGATTTGTCTGCAGGTCTGATTTTTATGAATTTTGCAAAGCTTCTGTTGAGTAGAGCAAGTGGATACTTCGGTTGGAAGGGTACACCTAAAGTGTTACCCAATTTCCTTCCTTCGATTGACAGATTACTAGATGATTATCATTGTTTAACCTCGTCATCTAGTCGGCTCCATATACCAAAATTGCTAGCTCTTAGTCGCAGGTCTTCTTCAACAATGGCCTGAATTCTAGTACTCAAATTTGTTGGAGACAGAGGTCTTATCTCCTGGGGAATTTCTAGTTGGAGATCTTCTCACTCCTCTATCCATAATTCTTATTCCATGGGTGATGCCTCTTCATCTATGCCTTCTTCCTGTCAGTCATGACCCGACTTTGGCGAATTTCTTTCTTGTTCTGTTACCCTAGTAGGAATCCCTTTTTGTAGCGCTATAGCATGTTCTCTTTTTTCTTCCCTTCTTTTCAAAATCTTCTCTCTTTCTATTCTTTGTAAATGCAACATACCTTTATGTGTCACTGTTCATTTGGTTTCCTTTTTAAGTTGAATTTTCATTGTTGGTGATGGTATTTTCTTCAGTCGACTAGAATCCTTTTTACTTTACCCCGACACATGACCAGCTACCCCCCCATAACCTACCCGACACTTTAGAAATATCAGATAGTTCTATTTATTTTCTTCGGAAGTAATCCCACTCCCTTTCACCAATGAATTTTTCCCACTGCTTCTGTTTCTCTGCCCAATTAGAATTTGGTGGTGCTTTGCGTAATGATGGATGAGGTTCTACGATATGGCCCACTCCCTTATCTATTATAAATTTGAACAAAAGGGTCGGTAACGAGCAAAGAAAATGCTTGGTGAGGTCTGTATGAAAATTTTCTCAATGCTTTCGACTGAAACTCTTTCTTCCATGGTGTGTTCCTCACAGAATTGGTTCATGATCTTTTCAAACCACTTCGACTAGTTTGTTCATCCACCTCAAATCAGTTTCTCCAGTAGCTCTTGGTCCCTAGTTTCTTCCATCTTTTTCATCTAGAATTTTTTTCAAAAGCTGAGGTACTGATTCTAGAAACTTCTCATGTGTTTCAGTGAATAATTTCTCCTTCGCATGAGTAATGGTCAATCTATTTCTCCTTGCATAGTTCTGCAAATAATTTGCTATCTTACGCTCCTACCAGTTCTTAATATCCTATTATGATATCATCTTCTTATGGTCATTACATCTGTATATGTAGTCCCAGCAACGAATCCAATGCTGTAATCTCACTGATCACATAGGGATACCAATAATACACATAGAAATATATAAACATAACAAGCACAAGAGACAAGAATGGATAAGGAAGTAACATATTATATTATAACATGAGGGTCCATACATATACAAAAAATAAACCAAGTTCTCATCTGGCTCAACATCCTAATATATATGATTACAAACAGTTGCAAATAACTACCTGTCGGTTCGGTCAACCGACACAACTTTATGTGGCCGACCTAATCTCTAATTAGTCGGCTATTCGACTAGTCGGCTCATTGACTAGCTCCTCGAACAGAACCCAACCTAGAACCAATGGATCACAAATGAATACAGAGCATTACTGCTCTAACACCATGCTTTTCCAACAAAAACAGAGTGGTGGCACCGCTCTCTGTTCACTAGATAACTATGGTAGCATCTCCTTTTTCATTAAGAGAAGGTGCAGTGTCCACTCTTTCAACACTACCCAATTGTGCAGTGGCCAATAGAGAGTTTGAAATCAAATACAAGGAGAAAAATAAATATGTCAAAGTTCAATAACTAGATCCAAATGATAATAATCGGCAAGAATATGAAGCATTAGAGGTAGATCAAGGCAGATCTAGCAATTTCAAACCAAATGTAGCTAATTTTCTAGTAGATCTAATCTATGATAAGAAATTGAAATTTTAAAACAAGGAAAGAGCCAAGAATAACAAATAATTCTAATTAATGCTCCTTATTATGGTCGCCAATTTTGTTGCTGAAAATACTCAGCTAGTGAGGACAAATGTTGTTTCCCTAGCCTCAAACACTTAGTACTAGAACAAAGAAGTCACAACATAAAAGAACTTTCCTTAAGATTGCATAGATATCTTGAATAAAATACTCTTTTACCTATCATAAGTTGTAAAAGGTTGTCCTTTCGAGTGTCTAATATCCATGGATGTCCTTCAATATACACAACAAAATACACACTAGATCAAAGTAACACGCTAATATATGATCTTATGTTAATGACTAAGGAATTCAACAATCAACACATTGATTCAAACACAGTGATGTTCATGGGAAATAAACCTTTATTTGCATTAACAAAATGGTCAGAGAAAGAATACAATGTAAGCCTTGGTGTTGAGAAACCCTTCTCAAGTGAACCTTGCCTTAAGTCCTCAATATTTCCTACCAATTCCTCACTAGTATTGGTTGAATTTGGCCATAGTTTAGATTCAATAACATAGTCTTCCTCTTCTTACCTATGGGGATTAATCTAGTATTAAATCCATGGGAGGATATAATAGGTTGAGGATATCATGGGTGAGGTGAAGAGAGGATCCTACAATGATGGATCTTGAGCTCTAGTTGGTCTTGAACCACAGGGATGAGGCTCCACGAATTCAAGCTTTGAGAAGCCTCTTGAAGCTTTTCTTTTTTCCATTATTACTCAATCACCTCTCTTTCTCCAAGGGGACATAACATTACTAGGTTAGCACCACACATTGCACAAATAGAGATAGTGGTGGAACCACTTACTTATTAAGAAAAATAATGTTACTGATATAGGTACTGCACCTTTATTGTATGGAAAGTGTGCTGGTGTCCAAAGTGTGAAATCATTGATCCTTGTCCATTTTTAACTTCAAAACTTGACGTTTTAAGACAAACATTGATACTTTGATCTCATCACATAAAGTTGACAAGAAATGTCAACAACAAAAGGTTTAGGCATGTAATTAAATTTTAGCACCATATATCATCCTCATACCGATATACAAACAAAAAGGGTAAATTAGGTTTTGGAAGACATGCTTAGAATCTACGTAATGTATAAACTAGGTAAGTGGGAATATTATTTACATCTAGTAGATTTTGCATATAATAATCATTTTCAATATTTAGTTGGATTAATTACATTTCAAATACTGTAAGGATGAAAGTGTAATACTGCAATTTCTTGGAGCAGCCCCATCGACAGACCAATGCTAGGATCTGAAATGTTGAAACATATGGAATTAACAATGAAACAAGTACATCACAATTTGAAGGTTTCCCAAGATAGGAAAAATAATTACACCAACTTAAAAAGAACTCCATGAGAGTTCCAGGTAGGATATCATGTTCACGTAAAGTTAAAACCCATAAAAAGTTCCTTAAGGTTGGGAAAATACTCAAAATTGGTGCTCAGGTATTGTGGACCATATGAAATTTTAGCAAAATGTGTATCGATGGCATATCAATTAGCATTACCACCTGCAATAAAAGTACATAATTTTTTTTGTGTTTCAATTTTAAAGAAATATGTTCATGATGCTAGTCATGTGATTGACAAGAATGTTATACAGGTGGAACCCAAAGGAGAATTTTAAGTGGAACCAGAACTTATTCTCTACAGCATAGAACTTTTACTTTGGAACCATACCATTAGATAAGTGAAGGTGCAATGGAAGCACCTTAGTCTAGAGGAGTCCACTTGGGAATTGGAAAGTAATATATGAGAAGCATATCCAATTCTATTTCAGAGTGAAATAATGGTAGAATAAAAGGACGACGAAATAATAACATCAAGGATTGTGTTAACCTTAAAGGGGAGGTGTATGTAATGCACCAAATAATTATCAAATTGTTAATTACTTTGAATATTTATTTTTTATATTTTGACAAATAAAGTCAAAATAAATGGAATGGAATTATCATTATTTATTAATTAAATAATCGAGAAGAATTCGAACTGCAGTAGACGTTAAAAGAGTGTTTCCTGACCCACAAGGGGAAATGACAAATGGTGAAAGCTCTTGAGTAACAACTCAAGCAATGCGGGAGGCATATTCCCGAAAATCAGGTCAAGACTCATTATGGAGCTTTAAAGAGAATGTGGCTCATAAATAACCAAGTCCTAGGAAAAAATTACTATAGGGTGAGTGCAAGCTAATGAGGATTCACTTTTGGCACATTAGATGCAATAGAAAACTAAAAAAATCAGGCATCCCTCAACTTAATTATATTTTTTGATATACTTACACAAAATATCTTTCATTGAGTAAAAACATTAATTGTAGGAAATTGAATCAAGTTTCCAAATTTATAAGTTTTATGTATTGAAATTTTTTATAACTATGCTAAGTTTTATTTTTTCTAACAGTCACTTTTTATTTTTTAGGCAAATGATAAGGTATATTTTTTTGTGGGTGCATCCTTTGAAGGCCCAAATGATGGTTTTGGGATAGAAAATTTTGCAGGTGGGTGCAACCTTATTTTTCAGAAACAAAATTTTGCAGGTGGGTACATATAACACTAGTGAAACATTATTTTTCAAAAACAAAATTAGTAATTTTTACTTTTTTATAATTATCGAAATGATCATTCCTCGAAAATGGTACATATTTTGTGGGTGCAACCTTTAAAGGTCTTAATTAAATAATCATGAAATGGGTTTTTTATAGCATGTAGAGGATAGTGTCTTCTATTGCACCATATAATTTATTTTTAAAAGAATTAAGAATTGAAAAAACATGGCAACATATATTTTGAGTTAAGGAGTTAGAACACAATAGAAATTGAAAAAAAAGGAAAATATGATATTTTTTATTAAAATTTACATATTTAGAATCTGCAGAAAAAGTTCTATTTATATTTAATATTTCATAAAAAATGATTATGTATAACATACTATAATGAGTGCATAAATAATGACTTATTTAGAAACTGGAAGAAATGCCCAATTAGTTATGGTTTTTCATATACCATAGTATAGGTTTGGTATTACCGAAGAAAACTCCAAACCATACACATATGACTATTTGTGACATGCAAGCAAGTGAATTGGCATGTTTAAATTCAAAGTACATTTCCTACCCTTATAGAATTGGAAAACGCGTGCACGTTATATAACTTCAAAATGTGCGTGCATTATAGAACTACAAAATTTGCACGCATTATAGAACTACAAAACGCGTGTGCATTATGTAGTTATGTAACATGTGCGTGTTATGTAGAGAAATAAATATAGCATTATATGCAAGAAATAAAATGTATGGTTAATAATTGAGAGGGGGTGTGGAAGGGTCAAGGGCTTAGGAGGATGTTGGAAGTTTAAGTGGGGATGGTTAATAGTTGAAAGGAAGTGGAGAGGGGTCAATGGAATAGGAGGATGTTGTAAGTTTGAATGAGTATGGTTAAATGTTTAGAGGGGATGGGGAAAGGTCAAGGTCCTAGGAGGATGTTATAAATTCAAGTGGAGAAAGATGGAGAGAATGATAACATGATGGGTTACAAGAGTGAAGGGGAGTGGGGGATGAGGGCATTATTAGGAGGAGTAGAGGTGTTGAATACATATAGGGGTAGAAGCAGTACATGAAACTTGAGTGACAAAGGGGGATACGGTGTAGGGGAGGAAGTGGGTGATGGTTTGATGAGAGAGAGGCTTAGTGAATGGAAATATGGATATGGATTATTAGAGGAGGAACAGGGTATGTTGGAGGAGAGAAGAAAAGGAGGAGAAAATTGAAGAGAGGGGAATGAGATGTGATAAAATAGAGAAGAGGGGCCATACTGAGGCAGGGGGTTGAGGAGAAGTGATAAGTTGAAAACATATAGGATAAGAGTATGAGAGAGAGAGAGAGAGAGAGATACTGAGAGAGAATGATGTAGTGAGAGTGTGAGAGAGAATAGGATAGAGAGGGAGGAGCG
The DNA here is from genome assembly GCA_001517045.1 of Pseudotsuga menziesii. NCBI lineage: Eukaryota > Viridiplantae > Streptophyta > Pinopsida > Pinales > Pinaceae > Pseudotsuga > Pseudotsuga menziesii. The sequence continues at coordinate 58,944 of LPNX010725228.1, forward strand.
GGAATGAGGGAGGGATGGAGATAGAGTGGAGGAAAGAGATAGTGATGGATGGAAAGAAGGTGTGGGGAGGGGGGGGAATAGACACAAGAGGAGAAAGCGGTAGGGACACACATGCTTATATATATATAAGGAGAGAGAGAGAGAGAGAGAGAGAGAGATGGTGTCAAAGACAGAGGGTGGACGATTAAGTGACAGAGAGAGAGGGAGGTTGTGAGAGAGAGAAACATGGAGAGGGAGGGTGAAAAGAGATGGGAAGGATACAAGTTGAGATAGATAGAGTATAGGGTATAGGGATAAAGGCATAGAGGGATGGTAATTAAGGGAGAAGAGAGGGAGAGATCGACAGAGGGAGGAATAGTGAGAGGGGGAAATAGAAGGTGGAGAGAGATGAAGATACAGAGGGAGTTTCTGAGAGAGGTGGGGACATAAAAACACACATACATAAAGAGAGAGTGAGAGAGAGAGAGATATTATGTGGGTGAGAGGGGGATGGGTGAGCGATAGAGGGAGAGGGGGAGGGATGAGAAATAGAGAGAGAGTGATAAAGGGAAGGATAGTGAGGGAGTATAGAGAACATGGAGAGAGGTTATGAGATATGGGAAGTGAGGGAGGGACACACACACACATAGAGATAGAGAGAGGGAGGAGTGAAACACACACACATGTACATATTGTGTGGGAGAGAGGGAAGGAGGGGTGAGCGACAAAGAGAGAGGGGGGAGGTTTGAATGATAGCGAGAGTCATATGGAGGGAGGGATAGTGAGGGAGGTATATAAAAGATGGAAAGATGCTATGAGAGAGGGGTGATTAGGGAGTGAAACACACACATAGATACATATATAAAGAAGGGGGAGGGCCACACACACACATAGTGAGAGATATAGAGTGTTTTTGTGGGAGAGATAGGGGGAGCGGTGAGCGACAGAGAGAGGGGGGAGGGGTGAGTGATATAGAGAGAGTGGTGGAGGGAGGGATAGCAAGGGAGGTATAGAGAAGGTGGAGAGAGGTTATGAGAGAGGATGAGTTAGGGAGGGACACACACACATAAGGATATAGATAGAGGGATGTTGTGATAGAGACAGGGGGGACACACACACACACATATGTGGAGAGAGATATTGTGTGGGAGAGATAGGGGGAGGGGGAAGAAATATAGAGAGATTGATTTAGGGAGGGATAGTGAGGGAGGTATAAAGAAGGTGGAGAGAGTTTATGAGAGATGAGGAGTGAGGGAGGTATACAAACCTACATAGAGATAGAGAGAGGGGGGGGGTAGACACACACACACACATGTACACATAAAGATAGAGAGAGATGGAAATACAAAGGCAGGGAGGGTCAGTGAATAGGGAATAGAGGGATAGTAAGGCACATGCATAGCCACATATGCCAAAAATATTCTTTAGGGATTGAGTATTGGATTTAATCCCTTGACCATGTTGAGGTCTTAATACCCATATCTAATGCTCAAAACCTCTTAAAGGAATGCATATTTTCTTGGAGACCAAGAATACCTTGATTAGGTCATGTGTGGTGCTTAAAGGAATTGTTCATTAACATGGGTGGCTCAAATATTCCATTGTGGTCTAAAGAATGAGCATATTCCCTCAATCATGTCTCGAAGGTCCAATACCTGCTTCTCAAAACCACCTAATTCCACTAACATCCATATTCATAGTCCAAATATGCCTATGAGATTCCATCTGTGATTTTGTAAGGTATCCTTCCTATCCCTCGATGCCTAGAATATTTAGTTAGGGACTAAGGCCATAGTTACCTCCCATGACCATGTCCATGGCCTTGATATGCATACCTAGTGCTCAAAAAATGATGATGGCATGCATATCCCAATTAATATTCAGAGGATTCACTTTGAATGTCATGTGTGGTGGTTGGAAGTATCAATTTTGTCCCTAAATGGTTAACAACTTCCTTTAAGGTATAACGACCAAGTGTCCCCCCCCACCCATGTTAAGGAGACTAATATTTGTACTTAGTGCTAAAAAAATTCTAATGGTACTAGTATCCCCATTTCAAGGTAAATGATCCCATGGAATGTTCTGTTGAGGTTGTTCAACACATCATTCTCGGCTCTAGATTCCTAGAAGCATATTCTATGGGATAAGGCCTATGTTTCCTCCCCTTATTATGCCTAAAGATACATACATAGTACTTAGAAACCCCTAATGGTTCCCATATCCCATTCAAATCAAAAATATCAACTTGAGAGGTCATTTATGGTGATTCAAGGTGTTGGTCATGGACCTTGAGCCCTAAAAGCTGGTTTACAACCTAAAATTAAAGCTTTATGTACCAACCATGATTAAAACCCTATCCTCCATATCTAATGTTAAAAAAATATTAATCATGGCCATATCCCAACTTAAAGGTTGAGGATACCATTAAGATATCATGTGTGTCTATTCGAGGTGTTGTTCTTGGCGCTATCTGTCTATAAGGTTCCGTTATGGCCTAAGGACTAGGTTTCCTCCCCCAACCATGTCTACAGATATGTTCCTATATCTAAGAGAAATCTAATGCACTACATATTCTCTCTTAGATGCAAAATATCACATACAAAGGTCTTATGTGCAGGTTTGATGTTTTGTTGATGGACCTCAAGCCTTAAAAACTACCTTTAGGGCATAAGTCCTTATTTTCCTCCCCGAATCATGGTCATGGGAATATGACCCATACTTAGTTCTTAAATCCTCCTAATGGTGTCCATATTACAACCCAAAGAAAAATTATGCTCTTGGAAGGTTAGGCATGGTTTTTTGAGATGTTTTTCTTGATGATGCTAAAATATTGCCATAGGTACTAAGTCTTGATTATGTAAGCTATTGTTTTTATTCATTTCCCTTGTCATGCACCAAAATAATTTATTGCGGTTCTCCATAACACGTGCATGGTTTTCTTCTCCAAAAAGTGTGCTTGTTTTTCTTCTCCATAACGCGTGCACATTTTGCTTCAGCATAACATGTGCGTGTTTTGCTTCTCAATAATGTGTGCGTGTTTTTATTCTCCATAATGTGTGCACAATTTTCTTCTCCATAATGCGTGCATGTTTTGTAACTGTATAATGCACATGTTGTTGTAACTATAAACTGCGTGCACATTTTTCTTATCCTAACCTATGTGTCCTATGACATGTCAGGCTCGAGCTTAACCAAACCAAGCATTACATAATGTGAGCACATTGTATTTTTGTGTATCATGAGCGTGTTTCCTAAAAGTAGGATTGCATCTACAAGGTCCCTCATCTTATTTCACACACCCTATAAAGTAGTATTTCCAATGAATAAGTAGGAGCCTAGAGATGGAAGAGGAAATAATCTGTTGATTCAAAGAGATGGCGCATTGATCTGAATTTCCCCTTGTTGTTTATGAAACATGGTCGCGGGTTGTGGACCAAGTAAGTTTGGTTGCTCTAGGAGTTGGTTGGGAGGAACACCATATTCAGTTCATTTTACCCATCAGTGCTGAAAGGTTCCTTATTGAATCATCTTATTGATAATTAAATTATGAAAGTGGAATATAATTCTGAATTCTTTTATAAATTGAAATTATGTAACACCTGAATTAGTTCATTTTAATAGGTTTATTATTATTATTATTGATTTATACTCTGTTATTAGTAAATTTTCTTATGAACATAAATGGAGAAATCACACTTACTTTCCTATAAAGAAAATAAAAATTCATTGTACAAACTTCACAAATCTCATACAGAATGTCCGAATACTAAGTTAAATAGATATCAATCAAATTCATTAATTCCTTAACCAATTTATAGATACGATAAAGAGATCCGAGAGATTTCTCTTCACAAGAATTTAATACAGTAAATATCAAATATTACAATTCCAGTATTTGTAAACTTTAGAGACGAGAGGATTCTTACAGAGACTATTTCTCTGTTCCAGAGAAGTACAAAAATACATGCTATACAAGTATTTGTTTCGTCTTTTATATATCAAGAAACAACAGACCCAAAACAAAATATTTAAATAAGATCTAAATAGATCCAAAAAAAATTATACAACTAAGATCCAAGTAAAACAATCATAACAAATCGAGACTCTATTCAAGATATTTAGATTTACAAATCTAGGAACAAACTATCAACCATTCAGATCCATATCCAAATCAAACTAACATTTTAAATAAAAACTGTATAATCAAATTCAATATGGTTGTGTGCCAATATTCCAAATTTATACCCTACAATCTCTTCTTCCAAAATTAGAAAGGATTTTCCAAATCGCAATACCAAACCCAACTTTTTAATAATCAACTTACTTAAAAACTGATGGAGGTTGTAAAGCACTTTTTTTCCCAACACTCAAGGAAAGGTAACCAATGAGCTCTACCTATCGGAATACTTTAATAATATATGAATACCTTGATATGAAGCATCAATCTAGTGTGCAGTTGAAGGAGCTGTGCCAACATTATACATGCACACAGGCCTTCTAGCATTATTATACCCATGGTTATAATAAAACACAATTTTTTTTATAAAAGGGAGGAAAAGGAAATTTTTTGTCACTTCAGGACACAACAATCGTCCTCATGGGAGGAATTGAACAGTGTATCCACTCTTACATTTTCCTCATGCCACCCTTCATACACATTCAAAGGTTTTAGGCTATCTGGTAACCATTTCAACAATCCCATCTTATAACTCTGCAAAAACAATTCAAAGATTTAAACTATGAGTAAGGAGATTTTCCTTCAAAAAAACATAAACCCTATGCTTACCAAGGAAAATATTACCTATGAATGAAATTTTGGCCGTAATGGCAAGGACAAACTCATCTCGCTTGTTTGGGTGACCATTTGGTGGCACCCTTGTCTCACCTACCAAAACAGATTTTATTAGACCATTTATTAAGTGTGAATTGAACTCAATTCATTAACCATGGGCAAACACAGGGATTCATACCTTCATAAAATGCTAAAAAAGATGAGGTTTTTCTCCTCCTAGATGTCGATTCCTTCTCTACCCTGCATATTTAAAACAAATATGAGTTTAGCTTATTGTATCCTGTGAAAAATTCTAATGAAGTATAGTTAAAACAAATTTGAAACAATAACTCTTACTTGTTAAACCCTTATTGGTTTAGGAATATCCTCTGTCAGTAATCAAAGGAAATCATGCCAAGGATTACACCTTACCACACCATAAACAAAATGGCTGATACTATGCAAAGGGAAAAAGTGGCCAGCCTAGCCGATAAACACCATTAAACATAGCATAAAAGATGCTCCTTAAACCAAGAAGAACAATTATAGGAAAGTAAGTGCAACAAAGCACCATTGTGTAGCAATAAGGATTTACAACAAAACCACTAGCAACCACTATAGTAAGTTGGAACAAAAACCTCACAACCAAGTAAATGCGACAAGTAAAACCCTAAGGTTTCTTTCCAATGGAAAGGATCAAGAAGAGTACAGATGGATGGCCATGATCCCTTTTATTCTACAAAAGCATGTGAGTATTCAAAACTCATTAACTATGTCTGGATGCATTGTCAGCTCGCAAGCCAAGGTTATAAAAAAATTTATACTTGATTAAAAATCCTTCTCCCTCACGAGACGGAATCCACCTTGTAACTCACTTTGGCCACGCATCCACCTTGTAACTGCTTTTGGCCACATGCCAAACTTTGGAATAGGGTTGAAACTTTAACTTTCCTTGTATTATTGTTCCCCCACATCAAATGTAAAGTATGTGAACCTTACACCCCACCTTATTCCAATCCTTCACATTATATAGGTAGGGACAAACATTAATATAAAACATCAATTCAATACATATGTCGAGAAATTCTTGGTGTGAGACTATGTCTAAAAAACTAGGATAGTTTAATCCTAGGTAAATAAAACAAAATATTTCATAAAATTTTTAAAACATATCACCTTAGCAAGGGTCACAAATCAAGTTTTGTCATAGTCTGATTCAATGTCAGATGGATGACAAGCCATTGCGTCATACAAGTAAGAAGTGCAACTAAGGAAAACACTTTGCGACATTTAAGTATATAAATTATATATAAAATGAAAAAATGTTATGGTGTAATCATTGAGTATGTGACAACATATAAATAAGAACTTTATATACAATGCTTTAAACTTCAATGTATTTTAACAAAACATAAAAAAATCTCAGTCTCGCTACCACCTCTTCAATGTGAAGGTGTTCATTAATTCATGAAGATTTGTTCATCTAATAAGACATTCCAAATCTTCTCAAAGGTGTACAGATGAGAGTTATACAAGGAAATGAGTCACTCCTTTATGAGGATGCTCCATCTCTCTCACAAGTGTTAAAAGGATTTATTCTCTATATGGTGACTAGTTAACAAAAATATAAAGGTTTATAGGGTAGGTTCTCTTCTTTGGAGTCTGTCCCTCTCCATATTGGTAGATTTATCCCTCGCTGACTCCATTTAATAAAGAAAACACCCTAAAAAAAATTTAACACAAGAGTCTGTTCTACCCACTCCGCTAAGCTCCACACTCCATTTTAGTTTTAATATATAATTCAAGGAAAAAAATCATATAAAAGAGAATCCAAAATTGAGGAACCTGTTTCCATTGCATCCTCCCTTTAACGCGTTGCGAATTTTTGAGACTCTACACAAGCTCGACCCCCTCTCTTAGATGTCATCCATCTGATAAGTAGATTAGCGTAGCCTTGGCTTTCCTTTTTTGAGAGACCAGTCGATACTTCCGTCCAGATTTTGAGATGCTCAACTGATTTGTGAGGCCGCTCCAATTAAAATCCCAAAAAAATAACTGGAATCTCTCCTCTGCATGACCATACCTATTAATCTTGCACATTGATCTAGGGACTAAACATCATTCTCATCAAAGATTAATCAACAAATAAATCATGAAATGGTGTAATCGAACTACATAATGAGTAGCCGCGCTGTATATTCACACAAAGAATATGAAATTACATTACAATGTCATGCTACAAGCATGAATAAGAAGCAATTCAAATTCCTAAGGAGTTCGTTCGAATTGAATGAGTGAGTCTAGCTTAACTGAATGTAATCCATAGTCAACACTCAAGTTAACCACTGATCAAAACCCTAATTTACTCCACTAAGACCTAACTAAAGTTAGAGTGCAATAAATGACCGAGTCTCAACTGAAAGAGATCAGACACATGTCATAGCAAGCCAACCATCAAGTGCTAGCTCTTCAATGACTCCAATGAACCCCGATGAGGTTAACTAAAGTGGAACTGAACATCAGAAGTGGTTGGAGGTGCCCCTGTTGACTCCAATTCATTAAATAATCATTAAATAATTAATTTATTGAGAGGAGGTGCCTTCACTACTTTGTTTAACTGATTGTAACCATCACTTATCAATAAAGTGCATTAATAACACTCAGATCACCCCCGGAGTGCTAACCAGTTAGCCTCCAGAGTGCTCCAGTTAGCCTCCCTGAATGTAGGAGAAGCCTAAGTTAGTATCCTTGAATGAAGGTAGGCATGGGTTTGAACCATAAAAATGCTAGGATCTCAGCAAATAAGGCCATAGGTCACCCTGTACAATGCTGAAATTGAAACAATGCTCAAAAAACAAACTAAGTGAGGAAAAGATGGAAAACACAATGGGAAAAATCCCCCCTCAAGATGAAAACTGAAAGTAGTCTGAGTCACCCTTATGAACTCACCCCCAACAATGAATGGAGGTAAGTGAACTTCTTTTCTAAAAATATCTTGGTGAAGATGTCTGCAATCTGCTCATTATTCGGGTAGTATTGCAGAATGATGGTCTTGTCATGCACTAGCTCCCTGATATAGTGCATGTGGATCTCTACATGCTTGGTCCTCTTCCTGGTAACTATATCTATTTAAATATTAATAGAACTTTGATTTTCACAAAAGAGGACAGTGGAAAAATTACTACCAAGATCAAACTCTGAAAGAATTCCTTGCAACCAAACTACTTGGATGCAAGCATTCATCGCTCCTCGATACTCAACCTCTGCTGAAGATAGTGCTATGGCAGCCTGCTTTTTCCTAGACCAGCAAATGGGGCCACCAAAAAACATGAATACATATTTGTAAGTAGACTTCTGATCAATAGAATCACCTGCCCAATTGAAATTTGTGTATCCAACCAGCTCTAGCTCGGAGTCTGCAGCATAGTGAATGTTGTAGGTCCTGGTTCCCTGAATATACTGGAGGATCCTCTCGGATTCCTTCCAATGAATATCATGAGGATGCATCATATATATTGATACAACATTCATGGCATAATAGATATCAGGTTGAGAATGTGTCAAGTACAACAAGCTACTAATCAGCTGTCGATAGATAATGCAGTCCATGAGAGGTGTGCTTTTTCCTTCTTCAAGGCTAATCCCTGAAAGAAAAGGGAATGGTGTAGGCCTACAATAAACCATGTTAAACTTGAATAACAGGTCTGAAATGTATTTGGACTGATTTACCATAATCCCATCACAATTTTGCTCAATTTCGAGCCCCAAAAATTGTTTTAGGAGCCCACTTGCATTGAACCAATTTCCTTCCCAAGTAGTGTTTTTCTGAAGATAATTCATCTCTTCATCCATGGCAACTTGCCATCTCGGATCCTTCCGAGCATGGTAGTAGGATTTTGGATCTCAACTAATCATCAAATAGCAAGTTTCAGACAACAAATTATCAAGACACGAGAGTGCAATACCTACTCTTTGGAAATCAGACTGGGTTCTCCTTGGATCATCCAGATTTCTAATGTTATCTTCTGCAGAGGAGAGTGTCTGTCGGGCCCACGTGGGAAGATGATTTTGCACTTCAGGTTCTGATTCAGAATCTAATTATTTCTTCACATTGATATCATAAATCAGAGGATCCAAATCAGGGTCATCACCCCCAATTTCATCATCCAAATACTCAGTAGAATAGGAAGGAAATTCAACAATTTTCTCCTTCACTAGTTCCACCTCCTGAAGAGGCTCATCGAACTTGACACTTATCTCGATGATGATGTGTTTTGTTTTGATATCCAGAAGCTTGAATTCTTTTGATTCATTAGGATACCCAATGAATAGACATTCTATGCTTTGTGGTTGCAAAGCCCTTCTTTTATCAAGCAGAATCCGGGCCCATGCAGTGGACCCAAACACCCGTAGGTTCAACACATCCAGCTTGTGTCTGAAGTATGCTTTGAAAGGGGTATTCCCTTTCATGGATGAGTGTGGAAAACTATTCTGAATGTATTCTATAGCATGCATGGCCTCATCCCACAAATTTGCAGCAAGCTTCTTGGATTCCAACATACAGGTGGTCATCTCCTTGAGAGACTGATTCTTCCTTTCTGCTACTCTGTTCTACTGGGAAGTGTAGGTAACTGAATGTTGGACCTGAATACCGATTTGGGAGCATATTTGCAGAAATTAATTACTGAAATAATCCCCTCCATTATCATATCTCAATATCTTGATCTTAATCCCAGAGGCATTTTCGATCAAGGCATTCAATTCAGAAAATTTTTCACATACTTCTGACTTCTTTTTTAGAAAAAAGACCCATGTGTACCTTGAAAAATCATCAATAAAATTAATAATATACCTTGATCCATTCATGGATGTGATAGGCATCAGATCTCTGATATCAGAATGTATTATCCCCAATATGCATGTAGCTCGGTTTTCCTTCCCCCGATCGAACTTGTGCTCAGGGTGTTTTCCAATCACACAACCCTTGCAATTTCTGGTGGTTTCCTTGATGACTGGGATGCCTTCAACCATGGATTTTTTCTGTAATTGCTGAAAATATTTGAAATTAATATGGCCAAAAATTTCGTGCCACAACCTATTAACCTCATTTCCATGAGTTAGCAGAGCAGTGGGGTTTGCATCCAGCACAAAGTGGGAGAACTCATAGGCTCTTGCATGATGGTTTGCAAGACCTTTAACAATGAGTTTCCTGGATGCAAGCTCCATTATCTCAACATAATTTGGGCTGAAAGAAACTCTCTTAGGCACTCCAATATGTGTCATATGATAGACACTAAGGAGATTTGATGCTAGAGACAGTACATACAAAACATTTGAAAAAAATCCATTTTCAAGATCAACAATACCTTGTCCTTCTGAAATGATGGTGGAGTCATCTCCCATGTGGATGGGGATGGATTTTCTAGTCTCCAAGGATGAAAAGGAGTCTCTTTCAGCCATAATGTGGTTCAAAGCTCCAGAATCAATAAAGAGTGCTTTGGACTTCGAAGTGCTTTCCATGATGGCATGACCTTTTTCATGCTATGGTTCCCAATCTTGCTGATCTCTCCTCCGAAATCTTTTCGAAAGATTGATGTGATTTATCTCAAGGAGAGAGGTAGCTTCATCAAGCTTATTATTCATGCAGGCATGTTCAGGGTGGAAGCCATTCCTGTGGTAATAACACTTGACTTTTTCCTTGCCATGGTGCCCTTTTCCTTTGTTCCTCCTTGAGCCAAAAGACTCATGATGCTGTTGATTTTCAACTCTAGGATTACGAGCATCAAATTTAGTTTTTGGGTTCTTATGCTGCTTACATTTACCCTTCAAATATTTGGTCCTCGATACATGGAGGGCTTGATCATGGGAAGATCTAATGGTCCCCATATGGACAATCTTGTCATGTTCACTCGTTAGGGACTCAATGAAGGCATCTTCCATCTAGGGGTTGTGAGCTTCCCTGCACAGAATGTAGAAACAAAAACTGAATAATCAGCCCCAACTTTGGAGAGTATGGTGAGGATGATCTGATCATCCTCCTTCTCCACTTTGCATTGCCTAAAGAGTAAAGAAGTCTGCTTGAACTTTGTGAAAAAGTCATTCAAGGTCTCGAAATTGGAGGGCTGGAGAGACATTAATTAATTTTTGAGCTGGTAAACTCTCATGTCATCATGCTTTCAATATAGAGTTTCCAATTTGTCCCATATTTCTTTTGGAGTCTTCAATCTTGCAAGATGGAAAAGAAGGTCCCGGGAAATAGAGAGGCACAAGAAACCGAAGGCTTCATCATTCTTATTCAAGAATCTTGATTTTTCTATGGCTGAACCAGGCTCATATTCAGTGTCCATGGTGACTCTATAGAGTCCTCTAGAGTGCAACTCGGAATCTCCATGTCACATTTCCATGAGTGGAAATTGTATGGAGTCAAAATATCTACTGAGGAGGCCATCTGGATCTACTGGAGCGAATGCTTCACCTGTAGAAAACCTGAAAATCCCAATAGAAAGATAAATGTAAGGTCAGATAGCTTGCACATTTTAGGATTTCATCACACCCAGCATAGTCAATCAAGCAAGCTTGATCAACAATTTCTTTACTTGGGGTATTAAGTGGTAAGCCTTGGCTTCTGGTGCAATGCTGCATTTTTTAGCTATTGCTCAATTTTCATGCAGAAATCTGTCAAAAAGCTTGTTTTTGAGAGATAGAGCTTCGTACCGCTATGAGCTCTGATACCATATTAATATTGCACATTGATCTGGGGACTAAACATCAGTCTCATCAAAGATTAATCAACAAATAACTCATGAAATGGTGTAATCAGACTACAAAATGAGTAGCCGCTCTATATATTCACACAAAGAATATGAAATTACATTACAATGTCATGCTACAAGCATGAATGAGAAGCAATTCGAATTCCTAAGGAGGTCATTTGAATTGAATGAGTGAGTCTAGCTTAACTGAATGTAAGCCATAGTCAACACTCAAGTTAACCACTGATCAAAACTGTAATTGACTCCACTGAGCCCTAACTGAAGTTAGAGTACAATAAATGACCGAGTCTCAACTAAAAGAGATCAGACAGATGTTATAACAAGCCAACCATCAAGTTCTAGCACTTCAATGACTCCAATGAACCATGATGAGGTTAACTGAAGTGGAACTGAACACCAGAAGTGGTTAGAGGTGCCCCTATTGACTCCAGTTCATTAAATAATCAATTTGATTAGAGGAGGAACCTTCACTACTCTGTTTAACTGATTGTAACCATCAGTTATCAATAATGTGCATTAATGACACTCAGACCACCCCCGAAGTGGTCCAATTAGCCTCCCCGAATGTAGGAGAAGGATAAGTTATCCTCCTTGACTAAAGGTAGGCGTGGGTGTGACTAGATGATGTCATTTAATGCTCCACTAATGTCAATTAATGTCAATAATAATTAGGATAGTGGTTTAACTGGGGCAATTTGACCAAAATGAGTGTGTATGGTGGTAAATGTCTCCAACAATACCTCCTCCAGAAAAAAGAAAAAAACTAAAGAATCCAACATTTCTCCACAATGAAGAAATTCCCTCTTCCTAATAGTTTTCTTCCAATTAACTGAAACAAACCCTAACTGATACTAAGAAATCTAGCATGCCATCATCAATTAAAATAATATTTACTATCCACAATATTTGGGATAAATGTGCCTTCCTTCCAATAGTTAAGTCCATCAATAAGATATACAAGAAATAAAAATCAGGGTAGATGGGATGTTGCGATTAGAGTAAGAGTTATATGCTTTCCACTTGGTCATTCAATAACAGATTTTAGTTGCATGTGCTATTTGGAATCAGGGTAGATGGGATGTTACAATTAGAGTAAGAGTTATATGCTTTCTACTTGGTCATTCAATAACAGGGTTTAGTTGCATGTGCTATTTGGTCATTCCATAACAGAGTTTAGTTGCATCACATGTGCAAGCCCCATGGATTTTGAGTTAGTCTAACTCAGCGTTTCATATAGGAAAACAATGGTGGATGATCACCCTAATATATTACTTTCCAATCAATGAATCCCCACGGTCTATGATATTAGTATCAAATTTATAGCCATATACATATGGAAATAATCCAAATCCAAATCCAATTTGTTTATAACTTTGAGGAACCCAATGTGCTAGTGTGAACTAAGGTAAAGGGACTAGTTCCATGCAAATTTATTTTTAGTTAATAATAAGAGATACAAATATTTTTATATTCATTATTTTAGATTTTAATTATGAATAATTAAAAAATTAAAAATTAAATGATTTTATTAATAATCCTAAAAATGGTGTTATCATTTTATAAATATTTTTATAATACTAAAATAAATTATAATTATAATTATAAGTTATTAAATTTTTATTTCAGTCACATACCCGTAATTTCCAAAAATAAAATAAAATAAAATAAACAGTTTATAAATTACTACTCTACTTGTCGCAACAAGTTATCATATGTCATTACACGTTCTTATTTGTCGTAACATACCTTTTACTCAATTGCATGGATAAGTTTTACTAGGCTTGTTAATGGTTGATGACAGGGTTGCTCACCATTGACTCCACTTTTAGCCACAAATTGGTTGCAACCCTTACCAAGGTGATGTACTTGTTTTAAATCATTGAGTTTGGTTGTCTAGGATTAAAATAGTAGACCAGTGGAACTAATTTAAAATTCAGAGTGTTGAACCTTGTCGAAATTAACAATTTTTTGTTGAGGTGGAATAAAATACATATAGTTTTGTAGGTTCAAACTGCTCCATAACCAACCTCATTTCTTTCTTTCAGTGCTAACCATAAGACTTCTAAATTTGCAGATATGTGCCTCTTTCAAATCATCACATCCATTATTTATAATCCAACTGATAAAAGCGTATAAGATCCTTTCTTTCCCCCCTCAAAGCACATATTTGGGGTGGATGTGCTTGCACTGACTTCACTGATTCCTTTGTTGTTTATCATAATATAAATGTTTAAATAGAGCAATGCACTTACTTTACCATTACATCATGTATAGGAATACAAGTGACAAGAAAGCAATGCTTATAAATATTAAATACATCTCTCTATGTAATGATATAAGCAGTAGTTATTATAGAAAGCCGAATACTAATCATTACGGTACCACAAATATGTGTATTATGTATGTTTCTTTAACCAATTAAATTAGTAGTACTAATATAATATTTTTTATCCCAAAATCTATTTTTTTCAAAAAAAAATTATCGCAGCAAAAATAACATGTTAAATTCAAATGAAGGGGCTTGTGTGGATATTAAACAGAGAGATACGTGGAAAATGTACACACAAGTGAATTAAGGAAATCTCACAATTATTCATTTCATTTCATTTTCCATTAGATTCTGTTAATTGCTAGATGAACCCAAGCTGACTGAGAGTTGGCTCGAGTCTTCATCTTAGGGTTGTGAGATATTTCTAGAGGGTTTTTCTGGGTATATTTCCAAGCAACCTAGGCATAGCACATAACAAGAATAAAGGTCTTCCTTGATATTGATTCCTTAAAAACAAGTATATATTCCCGCCTATCCACCAGTAACTAACTACCTGGATTAAGTATACAAATATCCCGGTAAAAAGGTAAACATTATTATATCCCTCTTATATACTAATAACCAATTATCCCAATCCCCTGAATAAAGAACCTTAAAAATAGGTATACATTTCCATAATCCCCATAAAAAAGCATCAACTAGATGCACATATATAAAAGTTTCATTTTTACATAAATATTTGATGAATCTATTACTAACTCAAATAAAACTGCATAGAATGACATGAGAAACAAAAGAACCCAAACCAATATGGCAGAAGAACTAAAACCGTGGAAAAGGGATAACTTCCAGTTGTTGGTATGACACTAAAATAACACCTACAACCATCCAAAATAGTGGTTTTGAAGTCTGGGATACCTTGATCTCTCAGGGACGGTGTTTCAGGTAGAATTTGATGGGTAAAGTCCATGGTCATTTTAGCAGTAAGTAACAATTTGAATAAAGTTTCTGAGTAAGAGTAAGCAATTCAAGACACTTTCCTATGACAAAAATTCAAGGCTATTGACCAGATTCCAGAATTATCATTTACAATTCAAACATATTAATCATTTTTAAATCAAATGCAACGATCCTGATGGATATACCATGCAAGGTGAACTTTAATCGTTGTCTTTTTCCAAAAATAAAACCACTACTGGACATTTAATCGTCCTATTTCAGCTGTTGATGGGTAAACAACGAAATAAGATACTACCAAATAGCCTATAGAGAATCTAAAAATGGATCTAAATTTTAATTTACAGTTTTTAAATGAAAATTTTAATGATCTGGATAATTTTAAAACCAAGGATTTAGTCAAGATAAGTAAAATAGGATTGCTAAAATTACAAAATGATGAAAATACCAATTTCCCTCAATAAAAATTGGATGGATTTTCATAAAAAATCATCGAAAAAGTGAGGCGTATTAGTTATCTTTTATCCTACTCGATCTCAAGCCATATCTTAGGAAAAATATTCTTGAGTAGCAGAAAAGAAAATGTAACCATCCACCTAGCGAAATGATGAATATTGCCATGAGGGAATGGCTTGTAAATAACCATTAAGCATTAGACAACGAAATAATGGCGATGAAGGAATGGATTTGTAAAAAACAATGGGATACTCTCCTCTAATAATCTGGCCTTATCACCTCATAAATCCTACAACATACACGAACGAGGTACGAGTGCTCTATTTTGGGTTATGGGACCCAAAATAGAGGATGTCAATCCTTCCTTCCTCAAGTGAGCCCTATGTCCTTATCTCCTAGTAAATTAACTAGTGGAAAAGTGGCTTGTCCAAGGACAAGAAGTAAATTCCCCCCAATACAGGAAGTGATAGTATTTTCCCACCTCGTAGATGTGAATTACCCTGCCTAATTATACATGGTAGTACCCTTACCAATTGGAGGAGAGGATAAGTAAATGTATCTTCCCTAATGAAGAAAAACGAGCATTAACTAGGTATGAATTATTCCTTACCTGCGCTTACCTAGAAGTCTTGAACAATTCAAAGTAGCCGAAGGAGAAGTAATTATCCCTTAGCTATTGAGAAGGGGTGTATCCAAATACTTCATAATTCTTCAAGTTATATAATTTGAATCTTGAAGCAGTCCCTCCTTCCATGGTGCATTCTTGATCTATAGTAATGACCCCTATTTTGTAGGAATCACCAAAGGACCTATTATCATAATTTTGTGTTATCATAAAAGAAATCGGGAAGGATTTTTCTACTCCTTGGGGAAGAATACCTCACAAAGGATGGTAGATCAGCAGTTTTGTGTCCTTGCTCACTAAAATATTTTCTGGTGCTTCTTTCTATAGAATAAGGATTTTAAGTAGAGAAGTATGATGTGGGCCAGGGAGGGATACCATTTTTATGCGGGGTCATATGAAAATTAAAGATTGGGTCATGGTATGTATCATTTCATCTCTCACCTTCCTATGATGTCCGGAGGTCTCACTCAATTCAGCGTGGGTGGATAAATCTATCTCTAGTGAATTTATTCAACATATTTTTGCAAAGTAGACCACATTACCTTGGCTTAGAGATGTGGGTCTTGGATTGCAGAACATGATAGGGATTCATTTTATGGATTTGTCTTTACTTCTATCTCTACTTCTCTTGCTTATGAGACTATAACTATTGCTTATGGGTCGACTAAATCACATCTATGATATGCTGCTTCATCCGCGCCTAGAACTAATAGTACTAATGGTTCAAAGTAATCAACTGGTTCATTCACTGGTTTTGGTGGGGTTTTTTTCATTTTTCTCCTGATGCTTTAGATGCATTTTTTTCATCAACTTAAGCTAATGACACTGCCTCATTTTTAGTATGAAAAATTAGATATTCCCATCAAGCCTACCTAGAATCTAACTATAAAGCCAATATGAATTGATACCAACAATAGAGAATCTTAAGTTTACTGGTACTCCCCTGATATGTAGAACTGGGATGCCAATTGCATGATAGTGTTATTCCTTATAAATGACCAATCTCCCAGAAAAACTTAACATACATCATAGTATTAATAGTTTAATAGGGTCCAAAAGTCCAACAAAAAATGATGGTGATTGTGTTCTTCTTATTATGATAAATAAAATTTGCAAACAAGGAACATAAAATACTTCTATCAAGTCCTCTACATTATGTCTTCGCATGGATTTCAGACAAGTGCAACTTGTTGAGATTGACACGTGACCTAAAAAAAATCACTGAAGATCTCTGGAAACATATTAATGTATAATGTATGTTAATTCTGTAAGAAGGTAGCATGCTCCTAACAGAGAGGGACTCCAAAGAACATGTCACGTAATTTTTTATTTTTTTCACTTCCATTTCAATCCCAGGTTCTTTGAAGCATCTATGTCATTGAAGATAATGAGTAATAAAGGTACATTTAAAGTAATATTGTTGAACCAGAAATAGAGTGTGCACTATTGCTTGGGATTCAAGTATTATCCTAGAGCTTACATCCAACCCAACCCATCCATGAAACCCTAGGCTATAAACATCAACTTCTAAGGATTAAACAACCAGCACTAAAAAATAATTCTTCTTCCAAATATTTTGATAGATTGACTCTCAGATAGATGCTTTCCTGGGGTATAAGGTAAAAACATTGTTGGGGGGTCATGGCGAATGAAACCTCATATTAGTGCAGGCATTTGGTCCAGCAAGGGCCATAATTGCATGAGCAGGTCGGGGAACTTAACTCAGTAGACAACATAGTTGTGCTATCAGAAATTTCCAACCCAGGGAGAGAGCATAGGAACAACTATGACGTCATTTTGTGATTCTTCAAGAAACAAAAGTTGGCTTAAAGAGATTGTAAAGATGCCTATATTATACATTCACTTCATTGAATATATTACTCTATAAGATGCATACTTTTGCTTCATAGATACATTAAAATTTAAATATTTACTACATGGACTTGTTAATTTTTGAACTAGTACAATGAAGACTTCTAATTTCCTCAGTTCCCTTATGCACCTATTTTCTTGTACAATCATTCATTCAATTCATTTACTTTGAAGTACACCCCAGATAATATTTTGTTGTTGTGTAGCCTTCATATCCATTTAGATGACAAATTAAATTTTATGTTCCATGGTGTAGTTTCTCTTGGACCTAAAAAAGGGATCTTGTTTCCATGTGAAAAGATCCTAAAGCCACTCCTAGTAGGCCAAAGTATCATCCAAGTCTTTGCTTTCATGTAGCTTGTGTAGGAGTAAACGAAAGCTAGAACTTATAATTTACATTCCCTTATAATTTTTAAGTTATGATGTTATACAGTAAAGGTGAATATTTTGGTTACGTCTCTGGAAAGGTAATATTCTTTACCAGTTTCCATCACTCCAGCATACAGCCTCAACCTGGTTTGGTAGTAGGAAAGAATATGTACGAAAAAGATGAAAAACATTTGTGGGATAGGACACAAAGTTTTTCTAGGAAAAGCGATTGGCTTTCAGGTATTTTAATTGTGTCTTACAACCTGCTTATTTATTTGCAATTTGAATTTTTTTCAATATTTTTTCTATTATTTCCTACCCACCCCTTGAATTGAAATTAGGATTATTTTCCTATGTTTTGTTTTCTTTAATAAACATGGATTTCGGAAATCGACACATGAATGTTTTCTGATCAAAACTAGAGATATTAATATGAAATAAATGATCAATTCACTCTTTACAAGCTTGTCATATTAGAACTGATGAATTATGGAGATCAAGGTATTTCCATTCCAATCTTTATTTGAATCCCATAAGCTATCCAAGGTACATTATTGCTTGCAGCAAATTATAGGAATATAATTCCTGTAACCAGTGCAAGGTTCAAGATTTGGCATAGTGATTGAGGTTTCTTAAATGAACAAATAGTTTATAGGAACCCCTAAAATATCTACACATCATTTTCCCACACTAATACCTTTCAAAAGTATGGAGACATAACTTAATTTAAACACCAACCAAAAGGAATAAAACAATTTTTGTCGCCACGTTGTATTCATTGTCTAGAATAGATTTTGATTGCACCTCCATACTTATTATTTCCTACACAACCTCAACCAATTCGTGAAATATAAATGTGAGTTTGGTCAATGGAATTTTATGCATTGTAGAAAATATTCAATGCACAAACGATAGGATATGAACATGTGACTGACCTATACTGGACGCCATTATCCTGTCATTTAATCGACCTAGAAGATAAGGAAGAAGAATGAACCGTGGATGCAAAATTCCATGCCTAAAACTCTCCCTCTGTACAAAGACAAAAATAACTGAAAACCTGAAAAATACAAACAAAAGGAGGGAGAACACGTTTCTATTAATTCTAAAAAAAATGATGAGGGAAAAAACACTGTCACATTTTGAAAACGTAAAATATAAATTTCAAAAAAGAAAACACAATTTATCACATGTCCAATTGATTGATTTTAACGAGATCCTTTTATTTGTGTGAGTTTTAAACTTTGTGTCATCGTTAGAAAATGATGGATTTTAAATATCGTTATTATGTTCACGTGGGGTTTAAATATCGTTAGAAAATGATGGATTTTAAATATCGTTATTTTAGAAAAATCAACTTTACCCTTGTTTTTAGAGAGGGAAAGAAGCCTTTTCCAAGAAAGGAATAAATTGTTAAATTCAAATTTAAAAATTATTGACCACAAAGAGGATGGGGAACATCCTTTGTCTCCTATAAACTTTATTATTTGGTTTTCATTAATCCATCACTATAAACCATATCCTACCCTTTCTCATGGGGTAGTGTGGTGTTTTTGGACATTGTGTATCGTATATGAGCACTAAAATCATATTTATAGTCTTCCAATGTTGTTGTTCCTCCTCCAATGATGTCCATACAACACTTGTAAACCAAAGACTACATGGCCCTCAAGCAATAAAATATTATTTTACAACCTAGAATATTATTTTTCCTGAACCATCCTCGATGCAAAAAAAAACTCATAATGACGCCCGTACAAATGTTGTAGATGAAATATTCAATTTACATTCAATGGTTTTGGTTAATGTGCATGGTCCATGATCCATAAAAACATCTTAGAGGCCCTAATGCATTGGCATTCCTCCTCACATGTGCTTAGAGCCCTGACAAGAATTCTTGGTGTGGAAATCCCCATAATCACACCCATACAAAACGTGCTGGAAAATAATATATTTACAAGGATTTTGTGGTGGTTTTGGACCTTATACATGGATGAGTACTAAAATCCTCTTTTAGATGCTAATATACTAGCGCTCTTCCTCTAACAATGTCTTATGCCTTGGGATCCATCCCCGATGTAAAAAACATTTAACATTTGTTTTTGGGGCTCATGGGCCATGCATGGAATGACCCTAGGCCACCACACATACCCTATATAACAAATATTTGTACGATGAGTTTGATAGGGTGTTCATTTCAAAGTTTCACACATAACTAATGGTTCTCATATCCGAATCCATGGTGCAATTTCATTCAACCAAGTCTTAAACAATTAACACCAATCCTTGGGGTTCTTGGGGCATGCATAGTGCTCTGCGCCATCACACATGTCTTGTATAGGGAATATTTGGCATATAAGTGATATATGGATCCTATTTTTAGGTTTAGAGTGCTAGATATTGTTTTCATGGATTAAGTCATGCTACATGCTATACTTTAGGGTTTTAGTACATAACATTAATCTTTAGGGCCCATGGGAAATGTTTTGGACACAATGGACACACTGAGAGGGGGAGTGAATCAATGTGAGAACAATTATAAATGTTTTACCTTCTTTTAATAAACCAGAATATATCAATCAATATATAATCAATAGTATAATAAAATGAATAAGAGTCATAAACACATTCATCAAATCAAATGAGACACAAATATTTGAAATTTTGATCTTTATTAGTTGTACATGGAAGACAACAATCTTCTCAATTAGAATCAAAACCAACTAATAAAAAGAGCACCATCTCTAAAACAAGACCCAACCTAGTTTTTTTAGCTCCAACTAGGAAGGGTTTGAGGAGTCTAATCATCAAGTACAAGTCTTATCTTGCATTAGTCTCTGCTCATGTGCCTATGCACATCGATCTCTGCTATTCAACCTTTGCTCATCACTACTAGTCAATCTTTTCTTATCAATATGATCACTACTATCGCTCATCTTCTATTCATCATTCTTTGTTGTTGCACCCCTGGTCAATGTCTTGGTTGTGATTTCAAGTAGAAGTCATGCATCAACTTTATCAAAAAAGTCTGTTAGATATCTTAATACGCAATCATAGGATATTTAATGTCATGTACAAGTGTCTATCAAGTAGTATCATCAACATATATTGTCAATTAAGTATATGAGGTAAGCATCATAGTGTCATGCACAAATACTTATTCAAGAACTATTTATTCTTACAATTTGTTTCTATATATATCCCTTGTACATCATCATCCTCATACTACTGTAGAGATTTGCGTATGTCACTTCTCTGGAATTCTCATCAACATAGGGTAAGCACAATTAAACATCATCAACACCATAATCACGTATGAATTCCACTGTGTATTGTGCATCACTGAACATGTAACTGTGAATATTATTGTATGTATTGAAACTAGGGCATCATCAAGTGTCACTAAATCTACTGTTCACTTCAATCATGATCATTCTCCTCTTCATTATCATCTCACATTATCATAATCATACAATACATCATTAATTTTATAAAGTAAACATCACTGCACATACCTTATATAAGTCTCCATCAATAGATCTTATTCACTAAATTTTTGTCACCATTTATCTCAGTCAAAGACAAGCTGAGAGAGGTCTTCTCTTCAAATTATAGAAGATATCAAAACCAGCTTGGAGAATAGTTTAGTGACTGTTTGTCTTCTCTATAATTGTTGACACTCCACCCTCATCATTCATTTCATAAGTTAGTTCATACCTTTCTTCAAAGCTGCTACTTGGAAAAATCATCATGGAGATTGTGTAGATGGTGAAAAGCCTCCAACCATCATAAAGTATTAATGTAGTGCTACCTTCAAAACTCTTCAACCCTTGACTTCTCGACTGCTACCAATACAAGTTAGAGTTCTCATCTTTACCAAGCTAGGGATGTCATGTCCCTTCTCAAACCTCATGAACTAGGTTTGTCATCTTTCTTATCAATTGAACACTTCTCTATTGGTCAATATTAGGCTCAGGTGGTTGAATTGTTTCATCAATTGGCTCACACTTGCATTCCTAGGATTATACTATTCACATTACAATACAGGATTGGAAAATGTATCAAAATTATGATTATATAGTAGCAGGAAATAAATGGACCCAAGAGGATTGACTCCTTTCAATCAATAATATATTACATACCATGATTATGTAACTGCTACAAGTTCCACTTATAGTTTATCAACACTATTAAAGCAAATAACTTACTATTTTTTCTTGCTATGTTGACCTGGAAACATATTTTGCAGAAAGGAAATTTCTTCAAAGCGCAACTTGATTTCTTCCTTTTTATAGGTGATTGTCACAAAATTATATACTCCAAAGATCCTCTTTCCATGATTGCAACTTGAACTATTGTTGTTGTCATCAAGCTTATATTAGAATGTATTTAAGAAGTATGCTAATTCCAAGAACTACCTACTGCCCTTTTTTATCTTCTCCTACCAGCTCATCCAAAAGATATAAGAATATCAAAAAAATACAACCGAAACATTGCCACAGTTTTTTTGCATGCTTGAAAATAAAAGATTTAAATATTGATTGTGGAAAAAAAAATAGACTGCTTCTTCATTTTCATAGTGGACTGGTCCTACATTTTTACATTGGATTGCTCCCACTCATCTGAATTTTAGAGTGAAAACCACCCAAAAAATATTGCTTCTCATTTTACCCATGAATTTACCTTAGTGAAATACCCTTAAAAATTACAGAGCTACATCTCTCATCCAAAATTTTCACACTAAAAAATGAAAGCTCGGTACGGTATTTATAGTGATTTTCCCAGAAAAATTGACCCGCCCTATTGGAATTTATTATTTTTAATTTTAATTTTTTTATAAATTCTTTAATGGGCTGACTTCCATTAATAAAAAAAAATTGTTGTTTCAAAACATTGGCATCCAAATTGTTCAAGGTCGTCAAGGTATTTTAGTATTCATATTTTGTTTCACATAAACCCTTCAATTTTCAATGGAAAGGGTCATGATGGTCTTATGTTTAAGCATCAAAGACCCAAGGTATCATGTGCAAGGGTTTTAATGATACTTTCAAATTCTTCTTCAAGACATTATCTCCATTTATGCCCCAATAACATTCTTACCATAAGAGAGACCTAGCCAAGAGTCTTCAAGTGTTCCAAGTGCCTTCATACCATAATAGATGCAGGTGCCAATACCTACAATGTGTGTCACACAAAAAATTCACCCCGCCTTCAAGGGTACATGGATCATTAAGTGAGTGGGTGTCTTCATCATGCAAGCAATGGGCTTCATGACCTTAGCAAGGGTCATCAAGGTCTTCACAAGGGTTCCATGAATTCATTAAGTCATCAATGACCACATATCACTTTCAAGGTTCAAGTACCATTAACCCATCAAGTGTGGGTCCAAGGACTTCTTTAGGCTTTCTTTATCAAGCAAGAGGCATCATGGGATTCTTTAACCATATTAACCATGCAAGGAGACCTCCAAGGGTCAATACTCAGCATGGCATCACCTGTGTGGTTTCTAAGCCTTCTCCTAGGGTACCATGAAACCATTAGTACATGAATGACCATAGAATGGGTCATTAATGCTTCTCCAACACATCTAGGGATTCTCCATCACCCACAAGAGCTCCAGCATCATCTGTAGGGTCATTAGTACCATCAGCAGGGTCTTCAACATATTCAACAAGGTGGTGTCTTCAAGATTGAACCTTCTGGGTGTAGGGACCTTGTCAACTAGGTACAAGGTGCTTCAAGGCACAAAACCACTCTGTAAGGGGTCCAAGGAAATACAAGTGGGAATTGGTGGCATCAATGAAAACCTATGGGTCCACTGCAAGTCCATGTTGGCGTCAATGAAAATTTCATCAACAATATCCCCCTTTTTCATTGATGAAAAAAAATGATGCTCCCCTTTTTTCTTCATCTCTCCCCCTTTGGCATCAATGTTACATCTGAAATCACTGATTATTGATCACTACTCCCCCTGTCATTATGCATGATCCTAGGACATGTCTGTATTCTTGGATTAGTCATCCTTTCTCCCTTAATTTCATCCTCCACCCTTATGAACCCAAGGTGTGCTAAGTCCTTTGAGAGACCTTACACTTGGCTTGTCATATGGAATCCATCCTCCCTTCTCTGATCAACCTCTCCTATCCGTAGTTTCTCGGTATTATTCATCCATACTTGCTTCTTGACATCTATCCTTTTAGCATTTGTTCCTTCATTTGTACTCGCTTTCCTTGATGAGCTATATAGGAAACTTCTCATGGGATGTTTTTGTGTACTCTAACAATCTTGAGCTTTGTGCCCAAAGAAAATGAAACTATAACACCTCATCATACGACAATATGCATCAATGTGACCAACATGGTTAAATGTCCAAGACCTGACTTAGTTGTTGGAACTTCCAACACTAGGCTTTGATCAACTTGATGTCTCCATGCTTAAAAGTGTCCCTAACTATAGGCCTTTTTCTTCTAATCTTCGAATCTTCTTCGTGTTGTGTATAAAGGACTCCTCCTTGGTTGACTTCTTTGACTTGCACATTCCTTGGCTTTGTGACCAAACCCTCTGCATGTGTAGCATTTCAATTTGTGACATGTGGAAGAAACATGCCGAACTCAATTACATGTACAACATATAACCAAGTCATTGGGATTTCCACCACTTATTCTTTCGTAGAGCATACATTCCCCAACTTTATGACCAAAGTTAGAACAAAAATAACAATAACCGTTGAAACCACTTTCATACCTGGGTCATGGATTTGTTTCTTCTTTGATCTTTCTTTGAGGAATAGACCTAACTCCTTCTTTCATATTTCAAACCTCCAAATTCCTTGTTGTCATGTGAAGGTTCATGGGGAGAAGCTTTGGATGTTGATGGACATTCTTTTGGAGTCTTCGGAGACCAAGTGTCATCATCATATTTTTCTTTCTCATTATTGTAACCAAGACAAGTTTTGTCAAGTGAAGATCTTTGGAAATCCAAGATCTTATCTAGGACAACTAAACTATCTTTGAACTTGAAAAAATATTCATTCTTCCTACCTTTCTTTCTGAGACCAACTACCTCCATTTCCAGCTTCTGGATTGTCTCCTCCTTTTTGTCAAGCTGAATCTTCAAGATTTATTCTATCCTCTTCGCTTCCTCCAACTGATTCTTTAGATCATGATTGACCTCTCTAGTTTCATCAATATCTTTAGTAGGCTCTTCTGGTTCTTCTTTTTTACTGATCAATTCAGCCTTTATTTTTTTCTTTGATCTGATCCCACAACTCTTTGTCCTTGTTTTTTATCTTCACAACCAACACTTTCATTGTCATGGTCTTATGCTGATATTTATTCAAGGAGTCCAAGATCTTCTTTTTGAAATTCATGAAGTCACTATGGTTTAAATTTACTATGTTCAAAAACCAATTGGTCATGAGATCAATATTCAACAACTTGAGATGTATCTCATGTACGACCTTTGATAGCCCTTCAACATCATCTACAAGAACCTTATCAATTTCATTGCACAAGTTATCATTACAATCACAAGAGTCCATACTTTTACTGGAGTCCTCTTCTTGTTTTTCTTCTTCTTGATTGATCTCTTTCATGGGCTTGTCTTCTGTTTCCTGATATGTCTTTTTAGGTTCTGGACTTTCCTTCTGATAATCCCTCTCCAACTTGAACCATAGATCTTTGGCTGAAGTGTACTCCCCAACACTTTCGTTCACTGAACTGGGAAGTCCATCAATGAGGAACTTCAAGGCTGTAGTATTGTCCTTCTTTGCTTTATTTTTTTCAACTTATTTTTCCTTCTTATTTAATGGAGCGGGTGGATTGATCACAATCTCCCATGTACCAAACTTATTCAGATATACAATCATTTTGCTCCTTCAATCGAAATAGTCTGTAACATCAAGTATAGGCACATCATGGCTTGATGGCTCTTATTATTCTTTCATTGTGTCTCCACAAATATAATTCAAGTTAGTTAGGCTTGTGACGAAGGCCGACTCTGATACTAATTGTTGGACACAATGGCCACACTAAGAGCGGGGGTGAATCATTGTGAGAGTAATTATAAACGGTGTGCCTTTGTTTAATCAACCAGAATATATCAATAATTATGTCATCAATAAGATAATCAAGTGCATAAGAGTCATAAGCACATTGATCACATCAAATGAGACACAAGAATAGTTATAATTTTGATCTTTATTAATTGTACATGGAATACAACAATCTTCTCGATTACAATCAGCACCAACTGAAAAAATGTAATACTCCAAATTTTCATAAAAAATTAAAATTTTTCTTGCGACAATTAATGTTTAAAATCATCACTTAAGAGAATCACTTAACTGCTAACAGTTAATATACTAAGGTCTATTTTGGATACTAAATAGATTCATTTATTAATTTCAATAATTGCATTCGTCATTATCTGCATTCAAAATTAAGTGTTGAATGACTGATTTAGTAAGTAAGGATCTGAAATAGTATGAGTTGAAAACAACTGTTTGTTTACTATGTACTAAAGTTTGTCTCCTACTTAATGAAGGGACCTCAGTTCATGCCCGAGCCTTACTTATATTTTGAAGATAATGAAGTAAATTGATGATTCTTCTATAGGTATTTTTACAGGTAAGAAGTTTTGTATCCCAGTTTAGGATCGAGATTAATTATCTCAACTAGCAAAAGTGAAATACTAGAATATTTGTTAGTTTACAACTTGAGAAAAAGAAGGTATCATCAAACCTGTATCATTTCCAAATATTTAAAATGTTAAGTTGTTAAACAACGTTTGAGGTCTAAGTTGTAAACCTTCTTATTCTTGGTTTAAGGACATAATGTTTGTTTGTATAGTTGCTTCATATTTATTTATTTATAAGCATAAGTACTTGGAAATCCAAGAAAAATAGAAATATATGCTTTCTACCTAACTTTGAATATAACTTGTACATCCTATGTTTATCCTTTTATTGTTATATTAAAACCAAATCCTACATGCAACTCTAGGGAATGATAAATTTTGCAAACTAAATCTTGCAATACATTGTTACTTGTTACCAAGGCAATTGATATGTACTTCTATGAATATATAATCGATGTTACATAAGCAACTATTACATAAGTTTAGGCATTGTCATAAGATATAAAAGAAATTAAATTTATATATATGAAACTAACGATTTCATGCCCTGAGTATAGTTTTATTATTGCGTAGGTATTTACCAAGGAAAAGTGCAAATGAATACATTATAAGGTTATAAGTGAAGTATTAATATTTACAAAGGCTTGTATAACAGGTTAAAATGATGTCGTTCAGTAATATAGAAGAACTCCAATTGAAACCCATGTGATTTTCCTCTTAGTGGAATCCACATGGCTGTCGGTTAATGGATAGGGTTTTGGTGTTGAAAAACCCTACTACAAAAAAGTTCAAAACCCTAAAATCTCGCATTATTTACTATACCCTTGCTATTGTGAGAAACATCGCCAAGATTATGGCCTCATGGGCCTTTGATGCCATTGTTTTTCCCCTGTTAAGTCAGTGATTTGTTCCTTTAAATTTTGTTTGATTTGCATTTTATTTCATGATTTTCATTTGCTTTAATTTGATTTTTGCCTCCTTTAGGAAATTTTTTAGTTTTTATATGAAATTTTGAGCTTGCTTTTGAAATTTTCAAGTTTTAAACTTTAGGTTTGTTTTTGGTTAAATGGTTTTTAAAGTCATATTATTGAATAATGAAGTCACAATTAGCATCATGAGTATGGTTCATTTCTCAAAACAGCTTTAAAACTGCATGCAAAATGACCAAAAGCTGAAAAATAGTGAGAAAATAGCACTAAAATTATTCTTGTAGCGCTGGAGTGAAAAAATAATGAAGGCACGCTACAAGAATATCACGACCTTCATTTTTTCTGGTTTTCTAGCAAAATTTTGGCACAATTTCAAGCGATGGGTGACTAATCACATGCTATGAGGTGTTTCATACGTGTGCACTCAGGAATTGTTATAAGAACAGGTGATTTCATATCATGAGGAAGGGCATGGTCATCGTGAATCATAAAGCAGTTTATCATGACAGATGGCTGGTTAAATCAAGTTTAATCTGAGGAGAGTTACTTATTATCTTTTTCTTAAAGCTGAGGAGTTAATGAAATGACGGTGTCGGCCTAAAAACATGGAGATTACAGTTGCAAAGCCGAGTGGAGGTTTTCATGGTCACCCAGAAAACTAGGGCTTTTTCATCTTGACACCTGGAGTTTAATTCGACCCTGAAAGACACCTGTAACTCTCAGGTCGTTACTCAAACAGTATGAAGAGTGGTTCAAAGTATCCGCAGTCGATCAATTAAAAGAGTGGTCCTGATTTACTCATTTGTGATGAGAAACACATGATTAAAAACAAAAAGGCTGATATAACTCAGGTAGAAAGATGAAAATCTGACATGCAATGGTATGTGCATTCAACCAAAACCATAATATGGAAGCACATGCTCTGTTAAAGAAACATGGTTTTGATGTGAGTTCTTATGGGACTGGAGCTCATATGAAATCGCCTAGGACATCGATCAGAGAACCAAATGTATATGAATTCGGCACTCCTTACAGAAGAATGTTTGATGATATAAAGCATAAATATCCTGAATTATATAAAAGAAATGGTCTGTTTCAAATGATTAAATGAAATCTGAGTGTGAAAATGGCACTACAACGTTGGCATGAAAATGATGTTGATGGTCCATTTGATGTCGTTTTCAATTTTGAGGAGAAATTATTTGACATGGTCATTGAAGACCTTCAAAATAGGGAACCAATTTTATTGAGAAATGTACTGGTGTTTAATATTAACGTAAAGGACAGCCACGAAGAAGCTGCCGTTGGTGCACGTTTGGCACTTGATCTATGTCAAAAGCTTGAAGCATCCAATTTTTGGGGAGTTGATCCAGAAACCAAACAACTTCTATTTTATGAAGACAAGAAAGATTATGGTAAAGCACATCAGTCTTCAGGGAATATAATTCTTGAGCAATCAATTGTCATAGATAGGTTAGCTGTTCAGTTGTATAGCAATCGCCAGAATCCCTTCATTGATATTTGCTCTCCTGAAGTCCTCCTCCTCTTTACTGATAATTTTGACTATCAACAGCTCAGACGTGACTTTGTCAAAGCCTTGCTCGGTGATGAGGTTATGGGTTATAAAATATTCACTTATGAGATTCATTCAGATTAAGTTGCACGAATTGATAATTTTAGAGGTTATGATGCTGTCAGTAAAGATATACTTCATCAATGGACATATCCCATGGTACCAGATATCCTATTTTCAAGAAATGATCCTCCAATAAGGCTGGACTGCCAAGGAATTTACAAGGCAGCAGGTGTTACATTGTATGGTGACCTAAAGGCTACTGATATACTGAAATTACTGAAGGCCAATAGCTTTCATCATGAATACAGTTCAATGGCATGCACTGAAGAAATAATACAGGATGTTTATGGGGCTATTGATCATATTCACAGACATGGAAGTGCTCACACATATTGTATCATAAATAAAGATCGTGATGTTGCTGAGGCTTTCTTAATCTAGGTAGACAGTGCTACTGTATTTCTATGGGAAAAATTAACAAGCAGAACAAAAGACAAGAATGCTTTTGCAGCAACCTGATTTTCTTAAGATGATTCAAGATTTTCAAGAAAACCATGACAATATGAATCAGTACCTTATTGATCCACGCATGATGTAGGTTATGGGTGTGTTACTAAATGTTAATTTACGTACTTCCACATTAGAGGAGGATGCTTTTGAGCAGAGTAGTTCCCCTAGGCTGCAGCCAAAAAGAGCACCAGAACCTCAGCCAGAGCCAAAGCCAAAGCCAGAACCAATGGATATTCTAGATGAGGAGAAGGACAAGAAGACTCGAAAAGCAAAAGCACAAAGAGAAAAAGAACTTGGAAATGCAGCTTATAAGAAAAATGATTTTGAGACTGCTATCCAGCATTATACAAAGGCAATAGATTTGGATGATGAGGATATCTCTTACATAACAAATAGAGTAGCTGTTTATATGGAAATGGGAAAGTATGAAGAATGCATCAACGATTGTGACAAGGTTGTTGAAAGAGGGAGGGAGCTGCATTCAGATTTTAAAATGATTGCTCGGGCTTTGACTAGAAAAGGAACTGCATATGTTAAGATGGCTAAATGTTCTAAAGATTATGAGCCAGCAATTGAAGCTTTCCAAAAAGCACTTATAGAACACCGTAATCTAGATACATTGAAGAAGCTTAATGAAGTTGAGAAAGAAAAGAAAGATTTGGAGCAATAGGAAGACTTTGATCCAAAGTTGGCAGATGAAGAGTGGGAGAAAAGAAATGAATTCTTTAAGCAACAGCAGTATCCTGAGGCTATAAAGCATTATACTGAATCATTTAGAAGGAATCCCAAGGATGTAGGGGTTTACAGTAACAGAGCAGCTTCTTACACAAATCTTGAAGCTTTGCCAAAAGGTCTTAAGGATGCGAATAAGTGTATTGAGATGGATCCATCATTTACAAAAGGCTATTCGAGGAAAGTTGCTGTTCTGTTCTTCCTGAAAGAATATGACAAAGCCATGGAACTTATCAGGAAGGTCTCAAAAATGATGAAAACAACTAGGAACTATTAGAAGGTGTTCAGAGATGTATTGAGCAAATTAACAAAACCAACAGGGGGAACATAAGCTCTGAGGAAATGAAGAGAGAGACAGGCAAAAGCAATGAAAGATCCAGATATTTAGCATATCCTTTCAGATCCTGTCATGAGACAGATACTCATGGATTTCAAAGAAAACCCAAAGGCAGCGAAAAGGCTTTGAGTCAATTGCTCATTTAGTTATTTGTTGTCACTAGTTGATAAACACATATGTTAGTATTTACTATTTTTAGCATATTTTGTAATTTTGTAACTTTGTACATTTTACTTTACCTCAGCGAGTTGATGGAGGCAGTTAGGGTTAGAGACCTAACTGTTTTTTGTAAAAGTAGTATTTAGAGAGTTTTAGAATTCATTAGGGGGGTTCAATTTTTGAGAGCTTTCAGGAGGTCTTCAATCTCAGTTGGTTTTCAGACTTGTTCATGAGTAAGGTACAAAACTCTTGTATGCAGTGGTTGATGAAACTATGAGATATATATGACTTTTACCCTTCAGTTCTCAGTATTGGCTTCATTTTTCATCTTGTTTAGTTGCTTAAATTGATAGATTCATTGACTGGTTTATGATTATATACTGGTAATGCCTGTCATTTATGTATGAACCTCAATACTGTTTTTGTTTGATCTTGTTACATATATTATGCATCTTCATCTTTTATTGCTTATGATTCAGTAGTTTCTTTACTTATGAATGTATTCCCTGTCTGTTTTCAAAGTTCACAACCAAAGACACATTACAGAAACCCTAAACCTATCTGTTTTATTGAATTTTATCTTGAGTGTGTGTTGGCTTATTTCTCTGGCCTTAGAAACAATTTATGGCACAAACAGTCCCTATGATTAATGGCCTTCGATGCCAAAGTCTAGCACTTTGAATCTCTTAACCCATGTATCGGCCAATATGATACCTCTGTTTGATAGTAGTGTGGTTACTTGTGGAAATCATTGACAGTGGAGAGATTTGGAATCGTCGTAGCCTTTACTGTTTTCTTTCCCCTTTCTCATTGAGGTTCTTAGTATGGGTTTCTCCTGAATAGTTCTTATTGTGGAGTTTTTCTTTGTTGATTCCCTTCCCATCCTTTGACCCAGTTGTTTAGTGGAGGTTTACAAGAGTACTCTTCATAGCTGTAAGCACTAGAGCTGAAACAGGTAACCCTTTTTTTCTTTATCTATTTAATTGGGCTGTCAATAAGTTTTATTTTTAACTTTATATGAACTATAAGTGAAAACAAATTTATTGTCATTTTAATATTGAAATGTACATAGTTAAAAAGAGAGGAGGTTTTGAAACACGAATCCTAGCTGAGCATGGAGAAAAGAGCCAGCAAGTAGCTGCAACATGGGGCTTCCAACATTGATCAGTTGATTGGTAATCCTTGGCTACATGACCTGAGGTTTCTTCTATGGTGATGTGTGGGGTTTGGAAAGATGTTGTCTTGCAGATTTTGGAACTCCCTTGCCGTAGTTACATTTTGAACAATGCTTGTTTGTAAAGTTCATGTGGCCATAGAGTATTATGTTCGATGGTTAAGTTTTTTTCTCAAAATCTAAACACCTGTTTGTAACTTGCAAAGGTTGATAGTAAAATGGGTACTTCGGCCTGTGTAGAAAAGAGTCTTTGTTAGACTTGGGCATCATGGTTTAATTTTTCTATGTGGGAAACTTCAGTTTGTTTAAGCTTAAGTTAATGAATTTTTAAAGAACCTTGTGTTAACACCAAAAAAAGGTTAACTACCTCATCTACCCCATTACATGGCTCATTTGTCTATCTGCCTACCATATTTCCCTGAAAATCCCACTAAAAAGCCTCCAAAAGGCCTAAAATGCCTCTAAAAGGCCATAAAACCATCTAAAATGCCTCCAAAAGGCCAAAAAACCCCTTTTTCCTCCAAAAATGTCCAAAATTCCTCTAAAAATAGCAAAATCCCCAAAAAGGGAAGAAAAAATATAAAATAATGAGGAAAAGGAGGAAAAACCCTAAACAAGCTGCCCTAAACCATATGGTTTCCAAAACCATGGGCCATCACTCCACCACTAAAAAACTATAAATAAGTGGTGGAGACCCCTCATTTCACATCCACAGTCAAAAGCATCCTGCCTCTGCCGAAATTATTCTCGAAACCCTAGCTTACCATCAAGCTACTTTCACCATTGAGAACCTTTTTGTCCCATTTCCACCACCGGAAAAGGAAAAGAAGCAGCTTGGAGCTCGAAGCCACCGACATCGGACCAGCGCAACGGACTCCACCAACCTCCTCATCGGAGGTAGTATCGATAAAATCACCATTATACATTTCTTTACTGTTTTTGTTGCGTTTCTTTACTGTTATTTACTTTCCACTGCTTTAGCTTAGTTTTCTGTTTCAGTTTATTTTTGTTTACATCATTGAACTGCTACTAAGGATTCCAGATTCCTTAGTAGGTGCTCATCAGCACAAGCTAGGGTGAAAACCCTAGCTACAGTTTTGGCGACTCCGCTGTCTTTTTTAAGTTATTTTTCCGTACTGTACTTTCGGTTGTCATTTTCGACCGCTGAAAACCGCGTTTTTTCCTTCCGCAGCCGCGGCCCGACCGCGCATTTCAGGCCCTAACCCGCGACCAGCCCGCCGCTGTCAGCATTTTTCCCTGCGCCCCGACCGCGTTTTTTCCGCCCACAGTCGCGATCCGACCGCGCCTGTTCATTACACAGGCGTGCTCTGACCGCCGCTGTCAGCCCGAAACCCGCGACCTAGACCGCGCCTGTTTCCTTTAAACCCACGATCTGCGCGCGACTGTTTCCTTCCAACCCGCGGTCCGACCGCGCGCGTCCGCCCCATACCCGCGGTCCGCGAACTATTTTTGATCTTGTTAACGCGCCGAAACCCAGCCTCTTTGCCTCCATTTTTCCTGCACTTGCACAGCCACCTGTACCACTTGCAGACCTGCAGCCATTTCTGTTCCTTGTTTCCAGCATTG
>LPNX010725239.1:1306-28199 GCA_001517045.1 Pseudotsuga menziesii
GAAAATTCCAGATTTCTTGGCAGACTTGTTTCCCAAGTATTAGCTAAATTTCGGCTGCCGTAGGATTAGAACTTTTCTTTGGCACTGCTATAAAAGGGCCGAGTCTCCAAGGCTTGCTATCATCCAGAAAAATTGTCTGCTCCATTTGAAGACAGGATACTCTGTCATAAGGATAGCTAGAGAAAAGGATTGCAAGTTTTTGGAAGGACTCGAGAGCCAACAACTCAAGTCAAGACCAGGAGCGTATCAACCCAGAGCCTTGGAAGCTGTCTGAGGCCTTTGAAGATGGAAAGTAAGTTCCGCTGTGCATTAAGTTTAATTTCTAAGTTCCGCTGTGCATTAAGTTTAAATTCTTACATAGGAGTAGATCTTGGTTATACCCACAAGTAAAACCAACAATTTGTTCTAGAACCTTGGAGTTGTTTTCATAACCCTTTGCGATATCTTTCGTCTGCAGCTTGTTCTTCAGAGATACTATCTCAACCTCACGATTCTCCTTTTCTCTTATATTTGTCATTAGTTGTTCAGTGAGAGAGTCTTCAACTCGTTTGGCTTCTTCTAGTTTGGTCTTCAAGTCAACAATGGTTTGTTCAAACCGTTGTGCCTCTTCCTTAAGTATTCTATTTTCCTTCCTGACTTTCTTCAGCTCTTTCAAGGCGCTTACAAGTTCTGCCTCAAGATCTACTTCTCCTTCATCTTTGGATTCTTCTTTACTATTATGATCCTTATCCAAGCTTATTGCCATAAAGAGTACCTTGTCTGGTTCATCGTCATCATCAGAATCACTGTCACTGTTATTGTCGGAGTCACCACTGGATGAGCTATTGTCTCTTTTTGTGTAGAGACTTTTCTTCTTTGCAAACTTTCTTCTATTCTTATTCTTGTAATTATTGTACTTCTTGTAGGGTTTAAAACTGTCATCCTCTTCACCATCTGAGTTCTTTGCAAATGGACATTTAGAAGCAAAATGACCTATCTTTCCACATGAAAAACATTTAAGAGGTAGCTTACCTTTGTATTTTCCAGTGCCTCTCTTTAATTTCTGAACAAAGTTGGCTATTTCTTCATCATCAAATTCATCACTTGTCGATTTGTCTTTTGTTGATTTGTTCTTCCCAGCTTGTTTGGAGGAGACCTTGAATGCTGCTTCCTTTCTTGACGTGTCTTCATCTTCAATTCTCATTTTGTAAGCTACTAGAGTCCCATGCAGTTGATCCACTGGCATAGTCTTTAGATCTGTTCTTTCTTCTAAGGCAGAGATCTTGGGGTTGAACCTTTTGGGAAGAGTTCTTAGAATTTTCCAAACAACTATAGTCTCCTCAACCTCTTCTCCCAAACCTCTGATGGTATTCACAAGCTGATCAACCCGAAGAATATAGGCTGTTATGTCTTCGTCTTCATTCATTCTTAGCTGTTCGAATTGTCCCCTGTAAGTCTGAAGTTTGGCTTCTTTGACTTTGTTGTCTCCTTCATATGTGGTTTGGAGTTTGTCCCACATTTCCTTTGCAGAGGAACAATTCATCACTTTGTTGAATGCAAATTCGTTTATAGCACTTAGAAGATGATTTCTGGCCTTCGAGTTGTTGTATTGAACCAGCTCACCTGCATTAGTTGGCACGGTCTTTGGTACTTTGTACCCATTCTTGATACTCTGCCATATTTCGATTCCTTGAACTTTTATGAAGGCTCTCATTCTTATGCTCCAGAATGCATAGTTGCTCCCATCAAACAAGGGTGTTCCAGATTTGCTTTGTTTAGCAAACTTCCCCATAATTACCTTCCAGCGGTTAATCTATTCTGAAGGAACCGGCTCTAATACCAATTGTTGAAATACTGAGAGGGGGGTGAATCAGTATTTGTACTATTTAAAATTTTAATCAAAAGCAGGTTGCTAATCACCAATCACAGCACATCATCAATGTGTATAAAAATAACGAGATGCACAGTACACAATAGTTTTTGACGTGGAAACCCAAGTTCTGGGGGTAAAACCATGGAAGCCTTTTAAAAATAGTTTTCCAGAAATAACTGGAAGGAGGAAACAACCCCCTTATTATATAGACTTCAATTTTCCAGCTTCAATTGGAAGGAGGCTACGACCTGAAGGAAGCTGCCACTCCCTAGTTTTCGGCTTCAACCGGAAGGAGGCTACGACCTCCTTTCCTTGCCCCATCCTGCCACCCTGGTAAGAAGATAGAAATTGTTGAACCACTACCGCATTGATTTTGCGGACCTGCTAATTATCACATGTACTGCACTGCACAATCTGTACCACACTGCACAACCTGTACCACACTGCACAACCTGTAGACCTATCACGTACCAATCTCTGAATCTGCTTGTGCACACTGATCACTGCCAAATCATCCGTGTATACCAACAAGTCTTTTTACTGCCATAACCTTCTCATGTACAACCTTGTACACCTCACCATACACGATAAGTAATTCTTCTCTACTTTGACTGAATCATAAGACATGCATCATTAAGCATCAACGTCAAGTATACATCATAGTGCATAGAGGAATGTTATCACACCATGCCATACATGTTCATCATATCGTTTTAGAAAAGCATCATAATATTTTCGATATCATATCATCATTAAGGCAGGTGATCATCATGTATCACAGCCTGGATTTTCTCATAACGTTTTAGAAAAGCATCATAATATTTTCAATACCATATACTTGTTCACTGCTGTTCATACCACTTGCCCATTGATACACACAACTTTATTCAATCAATACTGTTCATATTTGTCATTGGATTCTGCATACCTTTATTAGATACATACCTTATACAAACTTTGACGAAACTCGGACTAAGGAAGCCTTGGACGGTAATAATTAAGGTTCTATGCTGCCTGCAGACTATTCACTTCCTTAGTGAAACCTTCAGTTCAAACTCCTTCAAATTATTGCACTTGATGATGAGTAAAAGCGTTGACCTAAACCAAAAATTCAGTGGAAAAATCAGGCATGCAGAACTCTGCTAAGTAACCCCAAACATGAGCTTGTTTTTGTCCTGTATAAATTCGGGACTGTCACAAAAGATGGCAGCAATAGCAGATCTCAACCTCGGGGTTGTGGAGAAGGTGGCTAACCAAAAACCTTGTCTATTTTGTGCATGTCAATCTGTCCTCAACAGTTGCTTTATGTATGTCATATGAGAGAGCAGCAGTAGCATATTAGAAAAGCCAACAGTTGACTAACCAAGAGATCTCCACAAACTTGATGACATTGAGCCCAGACTATAAGCAGTATTGAAGGTTCAAACTCAGATTGTAAGGAAGGTCTGTGGAAACCATACACTCCAAAAAAATCCCCAAAACTCTGCAAAAATTCTTCCTTGCACTGTAAATTCTGCTGTCACTTATCCCAGCGAAATGTGTTCCTTGCTCTGTAAATTCAGATCCCTACTGTCACTTATCTCAGCAAAATTTCTTCCTTGCACTGTAAGTTCGGATCCAAGAGATGGCTGTTTTAAAACCCAAAGACAGTAAATTTTGTGTCTGCAAAAAGAGACTCAATCCTGCTCCTCTTCTCTGCTGTAACTACCTCAGAACACTGCTCCTAACCCGATAAACCTCACAGGCTTGCGAATTTCTAATGGTTAAAATGATGGGCAGTTGTGTATTTAAACTCGTTTGATGAAGAAAATACTGGAGCCGACCTAGTGTAGGGTAAATTTAATAAATTAAAAAAAAAAAAATTAAAAGCCATTGTTTAAAGGAGCCGACTTCTACTTTATGTTTTATTAATTAAAGTTTTAATTTAATATTTAATCAAAGCAAATTTTAATTAAGAATAAAGGGAGGTTAGGGTTTTTTAGGTATTTAATTTAAAATAAATTTAGAAGGGTTGATCTTTATAGATGGATGTTTAGGGTAGGTTTTTAAGTGTTCAAAAACTATTTCCTATTTAATATTTAGTTTGTTTGTTTTATCAATACAACTCCATAGTAAAAGGTAAGGGTTTAAGTAGATTATTAATATTGTTTTAATTATCTTTTAATGTTACAAGTTTTGTTTTATGTATAGGGAGACTTTGTATAATGTTGGGGTATTATTAGAGTTTTAAGGGCAAGGCAAAGAATGTAGGCTTAGGGACCAAGGTAAACGGTTTTGGAGATTTTAGTTAGGTGAACAAGGTTGCCACATGCTTTATTGTCACGGCCATCAAGGTGTGGGGTGCCTAGGCTTTCCTTAGGGTATCATAGCTTCTATCAAATGCAATGACCACTGAAAGGGTCATTTAGACTCTTTCAACTTTTTCAACCCACCAAGAACACAATCTAGGGAAAAAGGGCAAAGTAGTGGTACTGGGAAACCCTAAAGAAACAACTAGAGAACCAAAAGACAACTTGGGGGTACTTAAACACTCTACAGGGTGTTCAGGGCTTTTGCCATTGTCCCAAGGGCTCCAAGGGCTTCAGACTTGAGCTTGGACAAGGTCAAAAGGTCTCCTTATACACTAAAACTTTTTTAACCCTTAGGGGCTCCTCAAGGGGCACCAAGACACACTGACACACACCTGTTGACATCAATGACAATCTAGTCAACACCATCAATAATTTTCACTGAAAAACCGTCATTTAGCATTAGGAAAAATCACCGGACCAATTTGCATTGGGAATCTGCAAATTTGGCGATCTGGGTTTTGTGCAACATACTGAAAACCCCCCTCTCCCTCAAAAATATCAAGCGTGGACTCCTCTGCCCTTCTCCAGGCACTGATCTCTGTCTGGGAGAAAACACCCCCCTTCAGCAAGTTAGCCATTTTCCCACTGCTTTTTGTTCGGTTTCATCTAGGTATTTTTCATTGTCGAATCTTTCATCCCAACTAGTGTGCAGGAAGCCATAATTGTCAATATCAGCTTCGTCCTGGGGATTTCTCAATTATCTGCTTAAATTCCCTCAGGGTCCAAGTTTGATCATTTGAACCAGCACACTAAAATCATAAATCTGACTTCAATCTTTGCAAGCCATATGATTTAATAACTTGAGTGGCATTTCCAACCTGAAGTAACCATCCCATTCAAGTATCCTTTATCTGTGGCTCTTCCTTAAATCTAGGGTTTTAGACATTCACCTTACGAATTCTCCTACAAGGGTCTAATCTGGTGAGTTGTCTTGGATCTTTCCTTTTAGGATTGATTTCCTTTTAGGATTGATCTGAGTCTCCCCCTTTGTCACTTGGGCTTCTCTAGTGTCATAAAGCGAATGAATCCTTAACCGGCGTGACAACCATTCATCTTTTGGGGGTTAAGGTTTCCGTAGGTCACAACTTTGGTTGTTTGTCCCCTCTGCCATCCTGTATAGGATTTATTCATCGGGGAAACTACAAGATTTGTGATAACAGTCACTTAATTATTATTATTATTGTTGTTGTTGTTGTTGTTATTAATTGATTATAATATATTTATGTTCACAACATTGTCCTTATGTTGGATATTCCTTAGTAAATGAACTCACGTTCATTTCATATAATTGAGTAATTAAACAATAGTGAGCTTTGATGCTCCAATGCAACTGAAAATATATTTAAGGGAAAACCAATTTTGGGTTGGGATCATTTCCAATAGAGGATAATCTTTACCATCAACTGTACAATTTAGTAACAATTTTTATTATTATAAATTTATGTTAATAGAAGCCATCTAATTTTTGTGAAAAGTATCTAGTCTTCTCATGTGTGTGTCCTATAAAATGATGTGTGCAGTGATATGTACATGAATAAATAATCTTACATAATGCGTTACCATTATAATAGAAAAATAAAGAATTATTAATGATAGCTTAAAACTCTACCTCTAGATAAAACTCTCTTGCTCAATAAGAAATATAAAGCAGCGAAAGTTTAAGAATGGCACCTTCAAAATGCCGATACATAAGTAGGGCCAGCCATATGCATGGCATATAGCCCTAAAAAGAGACGGTTCACCAACCAATTTTCTTTCTTGATCAACCCAATAGTTATGTAATGCACTATGACAAGAAATAGGATCCAACTCATGGGGTAGCTGAAACAAATCGTCAAAGTTAAGTTGTCTCTTCAACCCAACATCCATCATTGGGCTAACCCAACTAAATGTTAAATAACTCCATAAGTTTGAAATGCTTGCATCCTGGAAAATGTAACAAAGGAAAGAAACAATTAGTTTAACTAAAAGATACATTATGTAAAGGAGTTCCAAAAATAACGAGACCAATATCTCCTACAACAATATAGAATTTAGAACATTCTCATAAGAAGTAGAGGCCAAAACCAAACTAGTCCTATCTGATAATGAAATCAACAAAAAAGTTTTTAAAAATTTGTATCCCATGGTAAGGTCCAAACCTACTATGCGTTCTCTTTTTCAATCAACTGGCATTGCTTGTGCATGCCCACTATTTTAGCAAATGAATAAAGAAATCCATTTTTGTATCCAACAAAACAAACTACATTCAAATAAAAGCACAGCTTCTAAGGTAAAATTTTGTGAATGACATGAAATGAGTGTCACGCTTACTTAAATCCCTAGGGATACACCTAACCCAGAAGGCCATACACTTCATCTAAGGAAGAATTATATCCACACCACAATGCATCCTTAGCTATGAAACAACCATCTACGATTCATGAGCCATTATAGAGTAACACTATCGATCCCCTCTGGTCATGTCTACACATAAGAAAGCATTTACCACGAGTCAACTAAATAGCATATGTCATAACACTAGTGTCAATGAATGTCCCTATTAACATCTAGCACATAAAAAGGTGATCCGAGCAAGATGGAATGTTGAAAAAGTACCAAGGCAAGTGCTGTTCACCTTGTCATGCCTAGGGGTGGACAATAATAAAAGAGATCCATAGTCACTTTATTAAGTGTGATGTACTTTATTTTTATAAAGTCACTTTGTAAAGGTGGTTTGTGGCTATAATATTAAATTAACTTTATGAGAAATTAGAAGATGGGTTAAATATTTAATGTCTCATTAATTATTTCAATGAAGTGACTTAAATTCATTTAATGAGAAAAAGTTGAGCATTTAATGAGGGCCATATATCTCATCAAGATAAGTTTTAATCGTAGCCATTGGATTAAAAAGAGTTAGTTGTCATGGACAAAACTAGGGAAAGGCATTCATTTCTCATTCATTGTTACCAAAGTGATTTGGAGAGCAACAAGTAGAGAAGAAAAGAGAAGGGTTTGAGAGAAGTCGACCTCTTTGAGAGAGAGAGAGAGAGAGAAAACTGGAACGATTTCCAAAGACATGAAGTTGGCATGAATCCCAAAGCAAGACCAGTGAAGTACAGCACAGAAATCGAGAAGTATAGAATGCACAAAAATTGAGGAAGGCACAGAAATCGAGGAGAATTTTGGGCACATAAATCGAGAAAAAATCTGCATTTATTGTTGCACACATATGGGTGCATTTAATGTTGTTGTCAGGCACAGATTTCGAGGCAGGGACAATTATGGCTTTTAATAAATTTTGGCACAGAAATCGAGACCGCACGTGTGAAGCCGTACAGCTGTTTTGAGGGCACAAATTTCGAGATGGAATTCTGAAGATTTCAGCAGGCCATACAATGACTGTTTGGCACACTTTTCGAGAAAAAAATTGTTGAGATAAGTACAGCTATAGTTTTGTATAATTTATCCCTAAAAGAAAATAAAAATCTCTCTCTGATCACGTTTTCCCTTCAAGGTTTTATCCTGGACCAAATTTGGTCAAAAATCTGTGTCAAAATTTATGGTGTGGCTGTCCTATATTTTCTGAGTTCTTTAAAGTTGAAATTATTTCCATGTGTTTCAATAAAAATTAAATTGTCATGCATGTAAAGTGAATTTGAAGCTATGGGGTTTAGGCATTAAACTTCATATGAAAACCAAAACTTGAAACCGGGTTGGCGATAAGAAAATTTTCATGGTATCTGAGCAAATTTAGAGGGCAGAAATAAATTCCAGAGTGAAATTTCAGACTTGAAAAGAAGGGAGAATAGGTGGTTAGTGAAGTTTACTGGTTCTTGGACTGATTGTAGCTACGGCTACTGGGCTTAAGATTGAGGATAGGCTGTATGGGGCAGTAAATTTTAGCCCATGGAATGATAGAATTGTACCAATTCTGCAAGAAAATGAACTATGGGATATAGTTAACAATACACATGCACATCCAGTTACAGTTTCTACAGTTGCTGCACATAAAGTTGTGTTTGATAAGGACATAAAAGCTTAGAGGATCATACTTGATGCTATGAAGGATCATGTGATCCCACATGTCACAGGGAAAGATCATGCTCATTAGATGTGGACTGCCTTAACAAACTTGTACCAAAGTTCCAACGAAAACCGGAAAATGATACTAAGGGTGAAGTTGAAAGGCAATGAACAAGGGAGAGAACATGGCTTCACACCTTACTAGGATTACCCAAGTTAGAGATGAACTCGGTGCAGTTGGGGAGGTTGTACAAGGCAGTGAGTTGGTACGTACAGCTTTGAATGGCGTGACAAAGCCATGGGTTGTATTTGTGGAGTCCATAGTTGCTCATGAGGATATGCCTTCTTGGGATCGTCTCTAGGGTGACTTCATTCAGGAGGAGACCCGGAGAGGGTATGTACAGGGTAGCTCATCGCATAGCAAGAATGATGAAGAGAATACAGCATTGGCAGCAAAGGGAAAGAAGAAATTGTCCAAGAAGGGCCCTAAGGGTGGGACCAAGCAGTAGGGTGGCGAGTAATAGAAGGATATGAGCAAAGTTAAATGCTTTGTTTCCAAAAGTTTGGAAACTATGTTGGACATTGTCTAAACAAGAAGAAGAAGAAACAATAGACAACAGCAGCAGCTGAGATTGATGAGTATGCTGCACGATTTGAGAGAGATTTTTCTCTCTATGTTGGTTGTACGGAGAGAGCATTTATCGCCAACAGTGATATGGAGGATCAGAGGGAGTATTCCTTACTTGTTGGTCATTCATCGAGTGCAGCCACCACTCCTTCCACTTAGTACATTGACAGTGGGGCTTTAAGCCATATGACAGGTGCACAAGGCATGTTTACTGAGATGATTGAGACTAGCTTGGACCTAGAGGTGGTGTTGGGCGATGAAACTGTTGTGTGAACAGTTGGGCATGGGATTGTCAACTTTCAGAGGGAGTCCATGCATCCCATGACATTGAGGGATGTCTTGTACGTCCTTGAGCTGAAGAACCTTGTTTTAGTTTCCACTATTGAGGACAGAGGCTTTGGAATATATGTCCTGGATGGGAAAGTGCATGTCTTTCATAAAGTAGTAGGTCCATCTGCTTATGTTATTGGATTCAAATACGGGAAACAATACAAACTCATTTTCCAGCCTCATCATGCATTGAAGCACAGTAGCAGCAACAGTGTTTTGTGCAAGTTGTGGTACATGAGGATGGCCAATCTACATCATTAAGCTTTGAGGATGTTAAGGGATATGACTACATGTTTACCGGAGTTCAACACAGAACATAATGGTGTGTGCAAAGGGTGTATTTTGGAAAGTACCAAAACTATTTTTTCGAGCATTGATAGCAAGTTAGCAG
The DNA here is from genome assembly GCA_001517045.1 of Pseudotsuga menziesii. Classification (NCBI taxonomy): domain Eukaryota; kingdom Viridiplantae; phylum Streptophyta; class Pinopsida; order Pinales; family Pinaceae; genus Pseudotsuga; species Pseudotsuga menziesii. The sequence goes on from LPNX010725239.1 coordinate 10,867, forward strand.
GAGTACTCAATTTGATTCATTCAGATTTGTGTGGACCCATGTCATCTGCTTCTTTGACAGGATTTGAGTACTATGTTACCTTTATTGATGACTACTCTAGGAAGACCTGGATCTAATTCCTGAGAAACAAGAAATTAGAGGAAGTCTTGAATAGGTTTGAAGAGTTCAAAGCTCTTGTGGAGAACCAAACACAAAGGAGGATTCGAGTAATAAGATCAGACAATGGGGGTGAGTATACCTCCAAGGAGTTTGATGAGTTTTGCAGACAAGAGGGGATCAAGAGGCAGTTGATTGTTCCATATACTCCACAGAAGAATGGAATTGCCAAAAGGAAGAACAGAGCTATAGCAGGAGCAGCGAGAGCCATGTTGCACGATCAGCGTTTGTCTTTCTATCTATGGGATGAGGCCTGTAGTACTGTTGTTTATGTGCAGAACAGGAATCCACGTCGTGCCTTGGGGTGTAAAACTCCTAAGCAGATGTTCACTAGGAAGTAGCCTGAGATAGGCCATTTCTATATATTTGGATGCCTTACATATTCCCATGTCCCTTCTGAGAAGAGGACAAAGTTGGAGCCCACTGCAAAAAAGGAATCTTTGTTGGCAATGATGAGACTTCAAAGGCCTTCGGCATATACCTTCCTACACAGAGGAAAGTTGTAGTGAGGAGGGAAGTGAGATTTGAGGAGGAGCGGGCCTTTAGGAAGTCTCGGGAGTCAAAGCAGAAGGAGCAACAGGATCCTACTCCATAAGTGAGTGCATCTCAAAGTTCAGCTAGTCAAGTTGCAGGTTCACAAGTTCCAAGGGTGACTGGTCCACATGTTTCAGGATCTTCAGGTTCAGGGACTCGGGACTCAATCTACAGAGACTTGCGGTATAGGAACAGGTTCTCGAGTCACAGGTTCACAGATTTGACCTTCACATTTCCAAAGTCATGAAGTTGGATTGAACCCCAAAGCAAGAGCAGTGAAGTTCAACAAAAAATTGAGAAGGATTGAATGCACAGAAATCGAGGAGAATTATGGGCACACAAACCAAGAAAAAATCTGCATTTATTGTTGCACACATGTGAAACCATACTGTTGTTTTTGGGCACAAATTTTGAGACAATCTGGGTGCATTAAATGTTGCTGTCGGCATAGATTTCGAGGCAGGGACAAATTCTGCTTTTAATCAATTTTGGCACAAAAATCAAGGCCACACATGTGAGGCCGTATAGCTGTTTAGAGGGAACAAATTTCAAGATGAAACTCTAAAGATTTCAGTAGGTCGTACAGTGACTGTTTGGCACTTTTCGATAAGAAAATTGTTCAGATAAGTACAGTTGTATTTTTGTATAATTTGTCTCTAAAAGAAAATAAAAATCTCTCTCTAAACAGGTTTTTTCTTCGGGGTTTTATCTTGGACCAAGTTTGGTCAAAAATTTGTGTGTCAAAATTTATGATGTGGCTATCCTATATTTTCTGAGTTCTTTAAAGTTGAAATTATTTCCATGTGTTTCAAGAAAAATTAAATTTTCATGCATGTAAAGTGCATTTGCAGCTTATGGGGTTTGGGCATTAAACTTCATATGAAAACCAAAACTTGAAATCGCGTTGGGAATAAGAAAATTTTCATGGAAGTGTCTTTGGAAAAATGTCCATAGGGAACCATAGATCTCATCCCTCGAACTACTGGATGTGATGGAATATCACATAGGCAATGATCATCAAGTCACCCCTACATGTCAAGAGGTTACAAGCCCCATCACCAGTAACCTAGTCCACCAAAACACCATCAATATATAACCTCCCAACTAAATATTCTAAAGAAAAACACAATTAGGCACTCATACAAAATGGGAAATAACAGACTACAAAGCTAAGATCTTACATAGTGGTTGTAAAATAGATTAGACTACTAAAATAAATCTCTACTTATAATGGTCAATTAGATATTAGACATAGAAATTAATAAATTCACTTCAAACTTTTGGTTATGTTACACTTTTATGCTTTGATTCACTTTATTGTATTTCTTAGTCTATCTTGTTACCCACTAGATTGTACTTAATTGGACTTGCAATTGAGCCGCGTAAGTGTGAACAAGTTATTTGTTCATTATCAGTGTTCAGAAGTCCAACATGCCAATTTCTGCCCCATTTTTCTTTTTTTATGCATGTTCATACCCCCTTGGGGAATTGCAATAAAGTGACATAGCATGATGAACTTATCTAAAAGGTTTTGCTTTCCTCGGACTTAGTCATCAATGCATTACTCTAGAGCATTTTTCCTCGTTAATTGTATATCGTTTTTAACAACTTATAACTTTCGAGTTTTTCACTCAATCCTCCTGTTACCAACCAAGTTGCACTAAGTTGGACTTCTAAGTGAGCCGCCAAAGATGAACAATTACGTGTTCGAATTTCAAGTTCAGAAGTCCATGCAAGCCTCTCAAGTTTCTAGGCCCTTTTTTTTTAACATGTTCATACCCCATGGGGAATTGTAATAAAATGACTTAGCATTATGACTTTATGTAAAAGGTTTGGTTTCCTAAGACTTAGTCATCAATACATTAGTCCAAGGTGTTTTTCCTTGTTAATTATCTATCGTTTTTAAGCAATAAATAATTTACGAGTTTTTCACTCAATGCTCCAAAGCTGGAATAATTGTCTTGATGGTTAGGCCTTGGGAGGTCATTAAAACCAAGGTGTCAATATATATTACCATGCAAGTCATTATTTTGAGTCATTATGAAAATGTATTAAGTCCCCCATAGGTTTTTTTAATTTCCGGAAAAAACAAAAAAAAAATCCGTTTTTTCAGGCTTATTTTTAAATAAGTTAAATGTAAAATTTCTCTAAGCCATAAAAGTGGGGCTAAGAGGTTGTTTTTGCCATGGGGGTGCTCATTTTCTTAACCCATAGCACCCATTTAACACCTAAACCCACTTTCCTAGGTTTTCGAGTAATTATTTATCTCCAAAATTAATTATTACTCGAAAAACCCAAAAAAGACAAAAAAAAATTGGATAAATTGAAAAATTCGACAACTCATAAAATAAAAGAAACTTGCCGAAATCAGTTTCCGTGACTTGGAAAAGTAAAGTGGCAGGGACCCAAGTGATTTTGGAAAGTTAAACACTATTATTTCCAAGTTAGCCAAGCTTTGGAAGTTTTCTCATGAAGAGAGGGGCGCATCTCTCCAAGTGGGGGCGCANTACCCAAGTGATTTTGGAAAGTTAAACACTATTATTTCCAAGTTAGCCAAGCTTTGGAAGTTTTCTCATGAAGAGAGGGGCGCATCTCTCCAAGTGGGGGCGCAACCTTGAAGGAAAAGCTTATGGATTTGGAAAAGGTTTTGGGTTTTGGTGGTTGCCACTTCCATCGAGTGATGTTGCCACCATACATCTCCCGTTCCAACCTCACGCCAACCCATAGACACCTCAGTTGAGCTTGACGCCTCTTTGAGCAAGTGCGCCCCCTCTAGGTAGTGGCTCTATCTATATAAGTAGCCACTAATTCCATGTTTTGGCATGAGAAGAGTGGAACCTATGCTCGTGTATTCTTTGTATTGATTGTTGAAGTATTGAATGAAATAAAAAGGCTTTAAAGGCATACTTGTGTCTGGCATCATTATGTGGTGATTTTTTCTGTATTATGAGGTAAAATCGTATCGGCTTCTTGCTAAATTCTTCAATATTATGACTGATCTTTGAAGGATTAATGGTGATCAGTAGGAAAGGATAAATAAGTAGTTTCTTAGTTGTTTCTCTGAATTATTTATGTGAAGAGATCTTAGAATTGTATTTTTTACTTGTTTGTATGCATGCTTTCAAATCTTTTGCATAGGTACTCCCGGATATAACGCTTTGGTGTAGTAATTGTTCAAGTTGTGCAGGGACATCTTGCGTAAAGGAGTGTTGGTTCAAGTTTGATTCCATCACACTTTTATGTTCCTTTGAAGAAGATCTTAATCCCTCCACTCTCCACTTGAGGACTCCATTGCCCAAGTTTCTGGAATCTGGGTTTTCTTACTACCTTCTCTATCTATTCACACTGTTTCTTTGTTATTCTACTTGTACTAGTTGCAAAGTATTTTGAAAGATTCAAATCAGATTTTAAGAATACTCTTTTAGTATAAGTCTTTTTCAAAAGACTAGATCTAAGCATTTCAAGCTCAAATATTTCATTATAGATCTATCTTTTGCATCTAGCTTTAAAATCTAGTAAAAACTCTATCTTTCGGTACTTAAAGCTAGTGAAATTTCTATATTGTTAAAGTATTATTTGGCATCTTAGTGTCACTTTTAGTCACTGATTTCTGCAATTTGATGAAGTGCTGCCAAATTTTTGAAGATTCAAACCATCGGGGACTTCCTTTTTCTTATGTACCTTTCATCAATCATTTAAAGCTTCTCAAACTTGTAAACTTGTTGCTCCTAATCTATAAAGGACCACAAGTGTTCCTCATTTTATTTATCATTAATAAAAAGAGAAGCAAGCGGGCAGCCAAGTGCCTACGCCCCATCCCCCCAGGGGGGATCCATGTCTTTCTTTCTTTTGTTTAGATTAGTTAATTTTCTTTTCGGTATTTATTTCATTGCATTTAAAATTAACAAATCCGACCGTGTTCTCGGAAACAAGAGTATCGGTATTGAGATTTTTAAACAACTCACATTTAAATTAACTTTTTAAAAATAAACCAAGGTTTAAATCCCCGTATGCTCTTGCGAACATTGCAGGCCTCTGGTTGGAACGATGGTACAACAAGAAAGGGATTAAGAGGACTAATTTAATAAGACAATCCACATAAAACTAATCTCTAAGGACTCGGGAGGTCGCGAAGAACGAATACCATAGAGTCAGGGGGCTACTCCAAGCAGGTTATGCCTCGCCCTGTTGGACACTTGGTAAAGTTGATTCAACGCTCAGTTCAAGGAGGTGAGTCTTGGTGGGCCAAACCAAGAAGTAACCAACTCCCTAATTCACTCAACTGACCAACCAAGACAACTGAAATAAATTCTCGAGACATCACCAACAACCCCCTTTTACGCAAGCACTCCATTAGCACCGGTCTATTTTGCATCATTTATTTATTTTTAACATTTAAGTTAATTGATGTGTTGAATGGAATGTTTATTTTACATGGTGTCGACATAAGTTATTTGCAGATATCTTAGTTTTAGTATTTATATCATCATATCTCCTAGATTAGTTGTTTTCTTTTCACAGATTAACAACCTTAGATTATTTTAATAGGGACCACCCCTCTTGGTTTCACTAGGAGAGATCCTAGACGAAGGAGTCAAGATCAAGTGACAGCACTTGACTCTTGCTTGCCCCCAAGGTTGCACCCAGTGGCTTGAAGATTTCTTCCATACGACCTGAGGTGCGAATTAGGAAGCAACACCTCCAAAGCTGGAGTAATTGTCTTTTGGTTAGGCCTTAAAACCTAGGTGTTTGTTTCCTCCTAATTCGCACCTCAAGTCACGTGGCAGAAATCTTCAATCCAGTGGGTGCAACCTTGGGGGCAAGCCAGAGTCAAGTGTTGTCACGCAATATTTGACTCCTTCGTCTAGGCTAACTCCTAGCGAAGCCAAGGGGGGTGGTCCCTAAATAAAATAAAAAAATCTAAGGTTTTTATTCTACAAAAGCAAAAAAAACTAAATATCTAGGAGTTAATTATGAAATAATTACTAAAACAAAGAACACTGCAAAAATTATAAATCAACAGCATATAATTTTAATGAGCATACACAACATTAAAAAATTGATTTAACCATAAGACATAAATTATAAGGACCGGTGTCGAGAAGTAAAAGGATAATGTTGTGTTGTGAAAGTGTTGCAAGTGTCGCGTTGTCATTTTTGAAGTATTAATGAGTGGATTAAGGGAGTGGGTTTATTGTTGGTAAATTGTATTAATCTAAAGATGACCTTGATTAGTATTGGTAAGGAGATTCCAAATATACCCAAAGGGTACGTGGAATATGTTTGGATTTACGAGAAGTGGCCCTTCCTGTGAAATGTGGGCTAAACAGGAATCACAAGGGGTGTCTCCAACACTACACCAATCGACGATGCAGCCTAACGGATCCCTGCGGTCACTGTTTAGTTGTTCTCACTTCACAAGAAGAACCACTTCTTGTAACTTCGAACATATTCCACATACCCTTCAAGTATATTTGGAACCCCCTTCCCAATAATAATCAATATCATCTTCAGATTAATGAAATTTACCAACAAAAGACCCACTCCCTTAATCCACTCATTAGTCATTTAAAACTAATAACGAGACACTTGCAACAAATTCATGACACAACATTATCCTTTTACTTCTTGGCACTGGTCCTTACAATTTATATCTTGAGGTTAAATCATTTTTTCAATGTCGTGAATGTTCATTAAAATTATATGTTGTTAATATATAATTTTTGCAGTGTTCTTTGTTTCAGTAATTATTTCATCATTAATGTCTAGATCTTTAGTCTTTTTACTTTTGTAGAATAAAAACCTTAGATTTCTTTTTATATAGGGACCAACCCCCATGGCTTTGCTAGGAGTTAACCTAGACGAAGGAGTTGAGTATCAGGCGACACTGGACATCACTTGAATCTGGCTTGCCCCCAAGGTCGCACCCAGTGGCTTGAATATTCATGCCACGTGACCCGAGGTGTGAATTAGGAAGCAACATTTTGGCGTCGTTGCCGAGGATAAATCTTTTTATTCCCAAAATACAACTTTTGTTTTCTCTTTTTTGTTTTTGCTTTGTTGGATGAATGTTTAGAGTAGATATTTACTTTTCATCTGGCGACTCCACTAACCTTTTTTCTTTTTTAACAAAAAAAAACAAGAAAATTAAATTTTTGTGAGAATTTTTAATGCATATTTTTCTTTTCACATGGCGACTCCATTGAAGGAATAAAACCATGTTATCTCATAAACTTGTGAAGATTTGTTGTGTGTAGGGATGAGCACATGCGACACATCGAAAAAATTTCAAGCTCATTCTTTGGCAGCTCCATTAAGTCGGTACAAGATATGAATACATGCATGCCTCAAATTTGGTACCTCATTGTTTGAAGCTATCGTTGATGACAAGGAAGGACTTCGTACTCTCCTGCACGAAATTTTCACCCAATTAGATTTCTCAAATATCCATGGTTTTCCCAATCATTGTTATGACCATGAAAAGCTATTTGATGTTGTTCTAGAGTTCTATGGAAACAATGGTGAATCGGGCACCCATCATATTACGTCTTTCATCAAATTGGTGGTCAATTTTAATATTTATCATGAGGATGATCTAATGACCACATTTTCTTGCACCTTGGAGGGGGATCCAAGGTATTGGCTCTGTATCCTTTATGACAATTCCATGGCTTCCATGGCTAAATTTTTTGAGTGTTTCCTCTTGCGGTGGCATGAACGAGAAGAGGAAGAGATTAAGCAACTTGCTTAAAAATATAATGCCCTTCTCCCTAGAACACAACCTAACTCTAAAGAAGAAGAAATTCGGGAAGGGCATCATGTGGAAACTTTTGTGCATCCTAAGGATTTGATAAGACTAGAAGAACCCCTATCTTCCACTGTTAAGCAGTACACCCTAAGTTACCCCATTGAAGACATTCATGAAGGTCTCTATAATGAAGATATTATTGAATATCCGCCTCATATTGTCGTTGAAGATTTGGAGTGTCCTCATGATTATTTCAATGAAGATGGTCACATTTCTATTCCAGATATGCCTTTGGAAGATACCATACAGAAACCTACAAAGAAATCTATAATGAAGACCATAATGTGTATGATGACGTTCCTTGTTCTCAACATGGTGATGAAGGTTTGGAATGTTTACTTCCTTGTAACATTTTTGAACTGTTATCCACTAATTTTGCACTTAGTTGATTTCCAGTGAGTCATCGAAGTCATGAACAAGCCAGTTGTTCATTGTCAGTGCTCAAAAATTCCCACGGTTCATCAAGACCATTTATGGGCTTCTTTTTTAATAAATGCATGTTCATACCCCTTCGGGATGTTGTAATAAAGTATGCTAGCATGGTCAAATTTTTGTAACAAACTTAGTTTTCCTAGGACTTAGACATTGAATTGTTATTCCAAGGTGTTTTTTCCCTCATTAATTATGCAATGTTTAATAAGCAATGTATAATTTTCGGGTTTTTCACCGCTCCTCCAAAGCTAGAATAGTTAATTGGATGCCCGAGCCTTAGGAGGTTATTAAAGTCTATGGCTCGATGTATATAAACAGGCTAGATACCTTTTTGAGTAATTATGAACATGTACTAGGTCCCCCTAGGGTTTTTTTATAATTCCGGAAAAATTAATTTTTCCTACAAAATCAAGCCATTTTTAATGGTTTAAATGGAAAATTTCAAAATGTCATAAAAGTGTCATCTGAGGTCCGATTCTGGCGTGGGGATGCTTGTTTTCACACTGAGAGCGTCCTATTTACCTTGAGACTCACTTTTCCTATGCTTCACGTGACTAATTTATCCCGTATGGCATTATTTCTTTAATGGTGCGACAAAATGCCCAAAAAATGCTAAAATACAACAAAATGACACCAAAGTCAAAAATTCTTAAATCATGAGAACTTGGTCAAAAGACTTGGGAAAAGTGTCATTCTTGTCATTTGGTGGTGGGCGATGTCATTGGTGAATCAAACTTTGGTTAAAATGTCACTTACGAAATAGATTTGAAGGTGGGTGAATCAAACTTTGAAAATAGATGTGCTCCCCTCATGGCCCCCACGTCATGGTAGAGGTGGCGCATAGTGTTTGTCTTGGTAAAGTTTTGGTGGAGGCACCTCTCCATTAAACTTAAGGCTCAAGTTAACTCCAATCACATCACCATCAACAAGCACTTATCTCAAGGCTTGAAGTGTGTCATCCTTCACGATATGAGAGGTGGCGTGTAATGTATGGGTTGGTGAGGCATTTGGATGGGAGCGCATCTCTCTTATGGGAGGTGGCGCATCCCTTGGAGTTACACTCCACTTCAACTCAATCAACATCCCTTCAATCACTCCATGCACTCGACTTCATCTCAAGCTCATGCGTCAGTCCTCTTCAGTTGTTTGGTGCACCCCCCAGGGGTTTGTAATTTCTATTTAAGCGAGGCCTTCTTCCTCATTATAGACGGAAGCAAGGAACCTCTTCTCTTGTATCATTGTTATCGTTGTTTATAAATAAAATTTGAAATGCTTTGGAGGCTCATGATCTGTGGCAAGTTGTGCATGTGGTAATTTCTTTGTGAGGTAATATTGTTCAATTATTTTGCTTTGCATAATAAATAGTATGGATTAGAGGGCTCTCTGTAGCATGTAGAATAAGCATTTGCAACTGCCGATTTGCTTATTTACTTTGTTGCTATTAGTGATCTAAGAGTTCATGCTTTAGTCGATTATATTTCATGATCTTTTGGTTTTCTAACTATGGGGTGTACCTGATCTAATTCGTTTTGTGCAATCCTGATAAGTGTGCAAATTACTATCTCTAGTGAAAGGTTGAGCTTGGTCACATCTCTTTTGCTTTGGATTATAGGTTGAAACGAACACATAAGCGTTCATTGCCCGCATCAAAGATCCTTCCAATCTTGCAAGAAAGATTCAAGCCTTGAGCAGTTTTTCTTCTCTTTCTTAAAATTTTCCCTTTCTCTCTCAGTTACTTTATGCTCGCAAGCGAAATCAAATCTAAAGTGTTTTATCATTCCTCTTCACTTGCATATGTTTAGATCTAAAAGATTGTGTTACCACCTAAGTTGTACTTGGTGGTTTTTTCAAGCGAGTCGACGAAGTAGAACAAGTACACTTGTTCTGTGATCAGAGTTCAGAAGTCCGCCAACCTTTTTCTTAGAGTCTATTCTAAATTTTTTGTAACACATGTTCATACCCCCTTGGGGAAATTGTAAAAAATGTCCTAGCATTTAATTTTTTATAAAAGGCGTGGCTTCCCAGACTTAAGCATCAGGCCGACTAGCCCAGAGTGTTTTTTTCCCTTAGTTATTATTGGTTGTTGAACAAACGACTAATAATTTCTAAGTTTTTCACTCACACCTCCAAAGTTAGGGTAGTCGTCTTGGTGTTTCGACCTTAGGAGGTTATTAGAGCCTTCGTGTCAGTATTTTTTAACATGCTAGGCATTGAATTTGAGTCATATGGACATGTGCTAAGTCTCCCTAGAGTTTCATCAGTTTCCGAGAAAATAGTTTTTTCCCGCAAAATTAGGCCATTTTTAATGGTTTATTTTAAAAAATTCAATTTATAATAAAAGTCAAATTCAGAGTCCATTTCTGACATGAGGACACTCGTTTTCACACCCAGAGCGTCCACTTTACCCCAGAGACCACTTTCCACATCAGTCGAGCAAACCGGAACACCCTATGGAGCATTATTTAGCAAAAGATGCATCAAAAGAGCATTTTAATGCTAAATTTCGACAAATTGGCACCATAGTCAAAGTTTGAAAAAGTGAAAAAATTAAAAAATATTTAAAAAGAGTGACTTGGCATGGGTCCCTTTAGGCTTATGACCCTTTCAAACTTAAGTTTATGTTAAACTTTGATTTAAAAGTATGGTTTATAAATTAAAGCTCACGTGGATGGAGGTTGACGTGAGACTCACACTAGCTTCTTAATGGCAGCGAGTGGGGAAAGGGGTGTGGACCCTTCTCCACTTAGACAGTCATTGTATTGTGGTTTAAAAAAAAGCTTTGTTTTAATCGTTTGGGTAACGACTAGTGAATAATGTGGCATCATCCTCACCACACTCACGCTCCCTTTGGAGCTCACGAGTGAGGTAGGAGTGGGTGGACCCCTCTCAAACTTGAAGTGGATTTAAATTTAAATTGTGGTCTATACCTTGTTGGAGCTAGCGAATCATGAGGATTGGGTGACATCACCCCCTTTCACCAACCTTCATGCAAACTCACGCATGAGGAAAGGAAGCTGAGTTTTAGGTTGGTGGATTTTGGTGAGCAACTTGGTGTGTAGGCAAGTAATTATGAGTCAACTGCAAGAGGTGTCAATCACCTCTGCAATTCAACTCAGTCCCTCTTCAGTTTAACTTAGTTCAAGCTCAAATAACTCTGAGTGCATCTTCAGTGTTGATAGGCCCCCAGGGGCTTGAGTATGGCTATAAATAAAGCCTCTGCCTCTCTCACAAACTAGTTTGGTTTGGAGTAAGAGAGTGAATGCTATTGTAATTTGTAATGTTATTTGTTATTTTGCTTGCAATAAAAGAAAGCTTTGGAGGCTAGTGGTGGTGTGCTTTGTTGTGTGGATCAAGATTGTCATGCATTATTGAGGTAAAAAACTGTATTTTTCCAATTTTTATGCATTACTTGTGGCTTAGATCTTGCCTATGATGGTTTCTCCGAACTGGTAGGAATAGGAGTTGAAAGTAAGATTACTTTAATTTCTATATTATCATTGTATGCTTAGAGGTCAAACATTGCATGCTTAATAAGTTTATTTTCATGTGTTATTAACCTCTTTTTGTATATGATTTCAAGATCTCACTGGTATTGTTTTAGTTTTGGTTGAGTTTCAGGTTTCCTAGTTTCGAAACGGTGTGGATCTAGTTTGATGTTACCCCTTTCAAAGCAAATACGAAAGACATAGTCCCTCGGCATCTCACTGCAAAGTGTTTCAAAGCGAAACCCCCGTCAACAAAAATACTCTCTCTTTCCTTTCTCCTTTTTTAAAATCAATTTTCCCCCTTGTTACCCAACTTGTTTACTTAGATCTTTGCATTAAAAAATATAAATCTTGCACTTAGATCTAGTTCTCAAGTTTTGAATTTATCAGATCTAGTTCTCAAGTTTTGAAAGCATTGTTCATTCATTTTGAATAGATCTGGCATAAAGGAATCAGTTTTTGCATGGCATTTTCAGTAAAATCTATAGCTTGCATGCAATAGTTTTTCCTTTCAAGTTTTAAAGTTATATCTAGCATAGAAGTGCAAATCATATTGGCTGCCCAAAAGGCAAGCCAGGATCTCAAGGAAAGCTTGCTTTCCTTGGTTCCTTTTTGCACCTTTTTCAACTTTTTTTAACTTAGATTTTTTTGGGTATTTTTTGCGTTGTTCAAAGACACTTCCAAAGTGTTTTTGGGCACTTTTTACTAAACTTTGCTTGCTGGTTTTTAACAGGTCTGTCCAAAAAGAGGAGGTTACACTGCCCAAAAATCAAATTTTGGGCCATCCGGAGTTTCCAGGAAGTTCCCCCCTCAATCGGGCTTCTTTTCTTACTATTTTGTAAGCCTTTAGATCCCAGATAACAAGGACCAAAGTGCATTTCTTCTAAAGTTTTGTAACCAATTAATAAAAAAGATCAAGAGCAGGCTCTTTCAATCCCACTCCCCATCCCTCCAAGGGGGAATCTGAGTTTTGGTGGTTTTTTGCATTTTTCACTTTTTCTTCAGTTTAGTTGTATTTTGCAGCATTGTATACTTTGAGTCTTCATTATAAGATTTCAATATTTTTAAATTCAAAATAACAATACTACTTACGCCACGACTTCCCGATTGACCCAAAAAGGAAAAGAGATGCGTGGTAGGACTAATTAGAAAATTTATGGAGTTTTCTTGCATTTTCTTTTTATCTATAATCAACCCCTCCTCGCTTTCCTGATTGAGGTCCATTTGGACCGAAAGAGATTCCTGGAGGGTTTTCTTTTTTTAACAAAAAACACAAAGTTAAAATCCTTAAAATTACCAAGGCACTGGCTGCGGTTCATTTGATCAGCCGGCTGCATCAAAAGCAATGTGGGTGACTAGAATAATTAGTTCTCACATTTTTCAATAACCCTACCCAGGCGAAAATCCAACGCATCGAAATAAGTCGTTGTGGTGGCAAATTACCCAAAGGAAGCAGGAAAACTGGTCAGTGACCTCGAGACACGGTTAGGATACACCGTTGCGGTGTAGTGTTGAACACCGTCTTAGAGACTCCAACCAGCCTACATATTCCTTGCGGGTAGCCGTATCGGTTAAGGGTTTTGGGCATACTCCCCGTACCCTCGGGTATATTGGGAGTCCCCTTCCCCCCTAAGTTTAATCAATTCATCCAACATTAACTTAAAATTTGACCAAGAGACTTGCAACATTTCTTTCTGCATTTCAACAGCAATTTCATTTGTGGACTCCATTATTGACACTGGTCTCTTTTTTATATCATCATCTGTTTGCCCATACTTTGCTTATCAAGTATTAATCTTTATGTTGTTGTGGTTTAATCAATATTGCAAATATCTTGTGTTAAATTTGTTTATCAAAACTCCTAAGTAACTCATTCATCACCATAAACACTAAAGCCTTAACAGCCTTAGCAATTAATAGGGTCTACCCCCCTTGGCTTCATTAGGAGTTGGCCTAAATGAGGGAGTCAAGAACAAGGTAACAGCCTTGACTCGAGACTTGCCTCCAAGGACACACCGAGTGGCTTGAAGATTTATGCCACGTCCCCCCCCAGGTATGTGAAAGGCGGCAACAGATTGCAAGTTTTTTATCTTTAAATATTAGATCTAAATCATTAGTTGCTTTCGTACTTAAAAGTCCCAAAATTTTCCAATTTTTACAAGTACTTAAGTAGTGTATTTTTTATGTATTTTTAAAGCATTAACCCACTAACTTTGCTTCATTAGCTTGTTGGTTTTTAGCAGGGCTAAGGAAAAAGAGAGGGAGGTCCTGCCGAAAAATCAAGTTTTTGGCCATCCAGAGCACCCATGATCCATCTACCTTCCCTCTCCTCCATTCATTTTGTTCACAGCACTTGTAAGGTCCCTTCTAACCCATTTTTCAAGGGCCAAAAAAGGGTTTTTCCTTTTCAACAGTATTGTAACTAATTTGAATAAAGAGCAAGTGGGATTACGGCTCCCACACCCCTTTTCCCCCATTTGGGGGAAGCCCGTATCCGTAATTGAAGTGGTGTGATTGTTTTCTGTAGGATAGCTTTAGTCATTCTAGATCAATCATTGTTTCTTTCAAGTTTATAATTCTTTTAAAGTAACCAAGTACTTACCCAACCTCGCTTTCCCGAGTACGGCATCCAAGCCTGAAAGATATTCTTGGCTATAGTAATTAGAAAACTCATCTTTTTTTTCATGTTTAGTTTATGTTTGGAATTAAATTTCTTTGACTATCTTGCAACACAAGCACACAATCCGTACTTTAAGGGTTGTATATTTGTTATTTGCTTTCACTAATCGGAACAAACATTTGCCTCTACCGTGTATGCTCTACCCCTTGCAGCTTAGTTTGAGACTTGGGGATATCAAAAGCAATATTGTGCACTCATTAATCCCTCACATCTAATTAATCAACTCATATTAATAAAATTTACAACCCTTGAAACATTACGAAAATCCTACGTAATGAACCTGAGGAACAGTGGACAAATTCTTCAGGGAAAGTGGGAACAACTAGAAAGTGATCATGAGGTCCTATTAGGCTACATTCTTATTGGTGTAGTGTTGAACACCCCCCCATGACTCCATCTAGCCCACATTTTCCTGTGCAGAGCCACTCTTCTCAGAATCCGGACACACTCCTCGTACCATCAGGTATATCTGGAGTTCCCTTCCCTCTTTAATTCACTCATCTAATCCACATCTAATTTAAAATGAACCAAGATACACAGCAAAACATTTACATTCTTTCAGTAACACTCAACATTGTGTAATTCCATTGGCATTGGTCATTTTGCATCATTATTATTTCTTTCGGTATCTTTCGTATTGTGAATGTCAGAGTTAAATATCATGTTGTTGAAGTAAATCTTTTAAATACTGCTATATCTTATTGAGTTCTGATTTTGTCATCAATCAAATCTCCTGTTGCCCACCTATTTCGACTAGGTGGCAACTTCATGTACATTACCGATGTACATTGTTGTGCATTTGTACCATGGAAAAATCTATGAATTTTTCACTCCTACAGGGCAATTTGCCCCTTTGTACACGAAATGTCCTCTCCCCTACGTGGGATAATTAATACAACTTTATATGTCAGCATGGGTCATTCCTCTAAGGATGTCACCATGGACTTTATTATCAGGGAAGTCCCCTTCACCGAGTGTTTTTTTCCCCTTCCAGTTGATTTTGTCATTTAACAATTTTAATTGGTTGGGTTTTTCACTCACCAATCCTCCAAAGTGGTGAATTGGCGTTCTAATAATCAAGCCCATGAGGTGGCTAAGGTTTCAAGTTGTTGTCCATGACCATGCTAGCCATATCTTGTAGCCTTGCGGAATTTCGTTAGGATTTTAACTTTTATTTTGATTTTTCCTAATTAATTAACTTTACTATTTGGTGGTTAATTAATTAAATTTTGATGTAATAATGTAATCTGTTGAACCTTGGCATTTTGTAATAGGGGCTATGAATGCAAATGAAAATGCTATGACACCCCCTAAACCATTGGTTCAAGTCTCATGACATTCTGGTAAGGGGTTAGAAAGTTAGACCAATTTTGGTTAGGACGAGGTATTTTTTCGTAGGAAATTAAATTATTTGATTTTGAAGGAAAAAATCAAACCATGGTAATTAAGTTTGGAGGGTGGCTAAGCATAGTCAAAATTTCATTTAAATAAACCCCCCCATGGTCAAAATAAATGTTTGAAGATCTCCCAAGTGGGGCGCCCCTCTTGCCTTAATAAAAGATAAAAAATAAAAAATATAAGATTAAAACAAAAAAATAAAAGATAAGAATAAAAATCAAAAAATCAAAATTTGAGTCAAGGGAGGCCCCAAATTAAAAAATAAAAATATAAAAGATATAAAAAAAAATTAAAAATAAAAAAAAATAAAAGATAAAAATCAAAAATCAAAATTTCAGTCAAAGGAGGCCCTAGATAAAGAATAAAAAATAAAAGATTGAAAATTAAAAATTAAAAATAAAATATTAAAGATTAAATAAAAGATAAAAATAAAAGATTAAAAATCAAAATAATAAAATCAAAATTTGAGTCAAAGGATGCCCCACTTGAGTCATGGAAACCCTAGATCTAAGGGTTAAGCTTCATTGTGACATGGATCTATCTTTTTTACCATTGATTTGAAGAGGCCCCCTTGCTTATGATTGGTGGATGGCTTGCAAAGTCAACAAACCTAGATCTAAGGGTGGAGGAGAGCTAGACTTTAGATCTATGTTTTGGACCCTTGATTTAGGAGTGGGTTTGGGATCTCTTCAACTATAAAAGGAGGGCTCCTCTCCCTCACTCCACACAATTTTCTCATGCTAAGGTTATGCTACCAAATTTTCTCCTCTTCTTCTCTCACATATCTCTTGCTCATTTTGCTCAAGCCCTAAGAGGCTCTTTTGTATCAAGCTTTGCCCTAGTTGGGCCATAATCAAGTGAAATATTTGGAGGAACTCTTGTCTCATGGTGTTGACTTTCCATTTTCAAATCTGAGGTATAACATTTTCATTTGTGAGTTTATTTTTCATTATACATTGAAATATCCCAAGTAAGGAGATCTGCCTTCTTATGTTTGCACTTGCTTGTTTCTTGTAATCTTGAATTTATTTGCTTGTGGTTGTTTGGAGAATATTATTCCTTTCACTTAGTTCCTCTGGCTTACAGGTTTATTTTGTTGTTTTGCAATCTTCATGTAATCGTTTGCTCATTCAAATATTAAATGCATGACATAGTAAGATGAATAAAACATCACAAAACCCATGATATTTAGCTTAAGGATGCTAATGAAGTACATAGAACTGTTCATGCAAGTCTGGAAATAATAAATGCTTCAAATCAGTCCTGTATAACCATATATAATAAGTGGAATAACTCTAACCTTTGAACAGTGTTGAAGGTGTACTATGGAAGGTGTTTAAACAATGTTGATAACGTGACGTAGATGGCTAGAACAGCTGTAATACACGTTCTATGCAATAGGTAGGACAGCCCTTTGGTGGTGGATTTCAACCCAACATCAGACCAAGCTTTAAGACTGTTGGTAGGCAATATTTAATATACAGTCTCCCAATTCTATTAAGGCCAAATCTCCTGTATCTGGCTGCTCCCAGGAGAACACAACTTCTGCAATTCTTGGCAGCCTGTACGATTGGTCACACAACATTTACTGAATAACTTGGCTTCTCAAGAATGGTCACGATCTGGTTAAGATAGGTCGCTGCTCAGGCAAAGATCGTGATTTTGTAAGAGATAGCGCTGCTCCAATTAATGACCACAGTAGTGTTAAAGAAGATTGCTGCCCAAGATTTGATGAGCCCTAAAGGAAGGTTACGCTGCTGCCCCCAATGAAGAGATGGGTCTCTCTCTTCAATAGTAATGATGCCCACGATTATAATAAGAGTCCATGCCACAAATGGGG
>LPNX010725239.1:29426-46354 GCA_001517045.1 Pseudotsuga menziesii
ATTGCTGACTCAAGGATGTCATATTCAGGCCTGATGAAATTTTGAATATGCTGATCAACATTTCCAAAATAAAGGAGATATGCTTTTTCATGTCCTTCAACATCACTTTCCTCATATTCATCAAACACCGAAAGAACATTGTAGGGGATAGTCTGCTTAGAATCCTCTTGAATAATAGTTTCTGCACGAAACTCTGTAACAGGAATTGGCTAAAAAGAAAACTGATCATCCTCATCGTCAACAATTGGTGCCAGACCGGAAGCACGTGCATACCACTGTCCAGCTAATTGATCTGCCTGAATGGAAGTGCTGCCACTACTGTTACTACTATCATAGTTGAAGTATGAGCCATTCCACAGCTTCTCATACACAGTTTTTGCCTTCTGAAATTTAACTCGAAAATGTTTTCCAGAAGTTTTATCACCGACTTCCTCTGCCATGGCCGCAGCTGCCTGAAGGGCTGCCAACCATAGCCCACCAGAATAGGCACTGACACCTAGAACAGACCATGCATCATATGTCAAAACAGCGGCGGCAAAATTTCTTTGGATGCTGAGCTCAAGTTTTGGAAATAACATAAGTAATGCGAAGGATGCATAGAAATGCACATCATAAGTAATCCACATCAAATACTCAATTCCTTCCAGGTAAAGAAACTGCCCGATATTTTCCTCTTTATCATTGAGCAAGGATGGTCCAAACGCTGAATTAGAAGTAGATGGATTGTGCATTTCTGACAATATTGCAGCCATTTTATCTAAAATTTTCATTGAAGTTGCATCCACTCCATTCCCTAGACTTGCAAGGGAATCCTCATTAGCATTCTCCATCTTCTGAGATTGAACAATGTGTTTCTCCAACTCAATATTTCCGAATGGTAATACATCATGTACTCTCGCACCTTTCTTATTTATTCCCTCCAAAGTAGTCATCCTATTGGAGAAAGATTTCTCTGTGGCTTTTTCTCTATCCTGAATTGCAGGTAAGCCATCTGTTACTGGAATTCCATTGACCAGCAGACCCATAATTAATGCAGACCACTAGAGAGTGTCATACCCCAGAAACTCTATTTCAGAAACTGTATTCAACATCTCGGAAACAGCACCCCCAACTGAAAGTTTAACAACATTGTGAGCAGCCTGAGACTTATGCCTCTGAGTGTCCATTTCAGCTTTCTTCTGGCCATCATAAATTGTTTGGCCATCTTCAGTTTCATGCTCAACATTTCCTCTCTTACGTGGTATTGACTCAATGGCATTGAGTGCACTTGAATGAAGATCACTACTCAATGCTTCTAAATCTGTCTCTTCAATGTCTTGTTGCCTGAGAAGGCCATCATTTACAGGACGAGAATCAGGTGAAGCACCCATTTCTGCTGTCTGGTTGGGATTCTTATTTGTATCAATTTCACTTTCGCTCAGCACAGACGGTTTTGAATCCTGTGTACTAGTAAAATTTCTTCTTTTATGTGGTTCCTTTGATTTAAGCTGCTCAACAGAAAATTGAGAGACCTTCTAAAAAAAACAGCAATAAAAAAGGCTCCCGTATCTTGATCATGGGGAAAGGTCCTCATACATCGCTCTAAAGGAAGACTGGACACTTCTGCCCCTGCTTCAACGCCCTCATCCTCTGCATCATTCCCCTCTAAGGGTACTTCTGCCTATTCTGAAATAGTGTTTCCATCATTGCTATGTTTCCCTGTGTAGTCACAAGCCTTTGAACCCTCACAACGCATATCATTGTAATCAGATTTTTCTTCCACGACTATGCCTTTAAGGAGATCCTCATCCAAATCCTTAGGCTGGCTCCCGAACTGGAGGGTGTAATAATCTTGAAAGGACAATGCTGCACATACCTCATCACCCAAGGCTAGATACTCTTGATATCGAGGCAAGTATTGAAGTACTGCTAACCTCTGCCCATTTCCAGTCAAGATCCTTCTCATTGTCCTCATGTTCTCACAAGCTGGCAAAAAACCTTTATTCTAACATGCACTTGCATGTACACGCATGTATCAACATGCACTTTTATTCAATTGCTATGTGCCCACAGCTGGCCAAGATTATGCTCTGATACCACTGAAATATCCCAAGTAAGGAGATCTGCCTTCTTATGTTTGCACTTGCTTGTTTCTTGTAATCCTGAATTTATTTGCTTGTGGTTGTTTGGAGAATATTATTCCTTTCACTTAGTTCCTCTGGCTTACTGGTTTATTTTGTTGTTTTGCAATCTTCATGTAACCGTTTGCTCATTCAAATATTAAATGCATGACATAGTAAGATGAATAAAACATCACAAAACCCATGATATTTAGCTTAACGATGCTAATGAAGTACATAGAACTGTTCATGCAAGTCTGGAAATAATAAATGCTTCAAATCAGTCCTGTATAACCATATATAATAAGTGGAATAACTCTGACCTTTGAACAGTGTTGAAGGTGTACTATGGAAGGTGTTTAAACAATGTTGATAACGTGACGTAGATGGCTGGAATAGTTGTAATACACGGTCTATGCAATAGGTAGGACAGCCCTTTGGTGGTGGATTTCAACCAAACATCAGACCAAGCTTTAAGACTGCTGGTAGGCAATATTTAATATACAGTCTCCCAATTCTATTAAGGCCAAATCTCCTGTATCTGGCTGCTCCCAGGAGAACACGACTTCTGCAATTCTTGACAGCCTGTACGATTCGTCACACAACATTTACTGAATAACTTGGCTTCTCAAGAATGGTCACGATCTGGTTAAGATAGGTCGCTGCTCAGGCAAAGATCATGATTTTGTAAGAGATAACGCTGCTCCAATTAATGACCACAGTAGCGTTAAAGAAGATTGCTGCCCAAGATTTGATGAGCCCTCAAGGAAGGTTACGCTGCTACCCCCAATGAAGAGATGGGTCTCTCTCTTCAATAGTAATGATGCCCACGATTATAATAAGAGTCCATGCCACAAATGGGGAAAGGATTTGCTGCCCCTCACCTCAAGCACTGCCCACAGTAATCTCTTGCCCTGAAGTATAATAAATAAGCCCACGTCTTTAATAGAGACTTAGCGATATGGATGGATTATAGATTATTACCCAACGAAGGAGTAATATGCTTTGGCTCAATAGGAATTGTTTGTGTCAGAAATTGTTTCTAAGGCTGGAGAAACAAGCTAACACACACTCAAATATAAAACTCAATAAAATCAAAGTTTAGGGTTTCTGCAATGTGTTTTTGGTTGTGAACTTTGAAAACAGTCAGGGAATACATTCATAAGTAAGGCAACTACTAAATCATAAGCAATAGACAATGAAGATGCATGATATATATAACAAGATCCAATCAGAAACAGCATTGAGGTTCATACATAAATAACAGGCATTACCAGCAAACACACATTAACCAGCAATGAATTCGTCAATTTAAGCAACTAGACAAGAAGAAAAATGAAGCCAATACAAACAACTTAAGGATAAAAGTCATGTATATCTCATAGTTTCATCAACCACTGCATACAAGAGCTATGTACCTTACTCATAAACAAGTCTGAAAACCAACTGAGCTTGCAGACCTCCTGAAGGCTCCCAAAAATCGAATCCCCAAAATGTCTTTCTAACTCCTCTAAATAGTAATCTTCTACAAAATCAGTTAGGTCACTAATCCTAACTGTCTCCATCGACCTACTAAGGTAAAGTAAAAAGTACATTTTTACAAAATTACAAAATTGCTAAAAACTGTTTATCAAACAGATACATTAATTAAAGCATAACTGATTCAAAGCTCCTTCGCTGCTTCAACAAGTAGTGCTATACCATCTAGGTTTTGAGACCTCCTCTTTGCTCTTTTATGTTTCTTTTCCATATCAGCTATCTTTTTCCGAAGGTCTTCATTCTCCTGCTGTAAACTTTCAACTGTCTTCTCTAGCTTTGTAGAATACCTGTCAGTAGCTTTCTTCCTTTTTAGCACTTCTTTAGACACTTCTGATAATTCTAGGAAATGATGATGGACATCTTGCAACTCCTCTATAAGCCCCCTGTTGACTTTAAATAAACTATCATTAGTCTCTTGTAATTGTTTTACCTGTTGCTTGTATTTCTGAACACTTTCCTGCAAGCTTTCATCATCAAAACTAGGGTTTTCCAGTACATTTGCATCCTACATTAAAAAATCTGAGAAATCAACAGGAATAATAGACTCTTCTATAATTCCTGCTTGCCTGAGTATAGCTTCATCTTCTTCCTCCCATTCCTGATTTTCAAGAGGACATGCTTTTGCCTTTTCTTCTTCCTGCTGTTTTAAGAGTTTATCTTTTAACTCAAAAATTATTTCAGATAATTTAGAAGCAGGCTGACTTGTTTCTTTTGCAGACTGTGACAATCTTTTTAACACAGCAGATTGAGGAGAAGAAGGTCTAACCACTGATTTTCCTTTGTTTTTGATGTCTATTTTGCCAACTTCTGTTTCTTCACTTGAAGTAGTATCAATTACAACAGTCTTTTGTTTGGAATCCAGTTTAGGGTTAAGTATCTTCTTCATAGTCCATCTCAACTTATTGGTTGGCCTAGTTTAGGCCTCCAATATGAAGTTACAGCCTTCTTTTTCTTCTTATGAGTTTTAGCTGCTTTGATGTCTGAGGTGAGGAATTCTTCACAAGTTCCATGCCTGCCTTCTGGTTTATCAATGGGCTGTGACTGCTCTTCTTCTAGTAGATATCCCTCATCATCTGAAAGGATGGTGAGTGGACTTCTTGGTTTAGTTTGAACTTCATCTTCGGGTATAGCAGCTTTTTCTTCAGCAACAGTTTTAGTTTCTTCAGAATCTTCTGCAGGTACTGTGGGTTGCTGCCTAAGCTGCAGTTCTTCTTTTTGCAAACAATGAATACCTGCCTGAGGTGCCAACTGATGACCTTTTAAATTTGTTGTCCAGCTTCACCTGCTCTGCTACCTCTTCTTCCATCTGCTCAGCTATTTTCTCAGTTTTGACCTCGAACTTAGGTTTATGACCTAGCTTCTTCATCATCACAGTTCCTGCACATTTCTGAACAGACCTGTATATTTTAAAAGGTGAAGTAAAACTTCTCAATAAGAGGACAAATTAACATCACCGAGGGCTTCCATGTTGCTTTGTCCTAACAATGCAAATTAGGTCTGTGTATAGGCTAACTGCAAAAGATTTGAAACTTAATCACCAATCAGACTGTTTTTTAAACAAAAGACCATCTTCAACCTGTCAAGCAAACTGTGTATCAGTATCTACACCCTGTCAGCATGATTCATGAACATCTCTGCACAAAAAAGGTTTTTCATAAATGAACTCTGTTGTCACTTTAGAATTTATTGCAGACTGTTCATCTCAAATTTATCTCTCTCAACTCATCAAACTGATACTAGGCTTTCCTGTACTATTCAAATCCTTGTTGCCTTCATCAGCTTTCACTGGCTTCTTAGTCTACTGAAGACCACCTGTGTGAGGGGTGAGTAAAACCAAAACATTCTGCAATATGTCTACATGATGCTTCCTGTAGCATTAGTCTCAAAAATGTAACTAGGTCTGCCAACAATCTTGATCAGTCAACTCATTAAACCCAATGTGTATCAGTATCAGAGCTTTTGGTGTGAATTTGAGGGCTTAAACATTAACAGCTTTCACCTCAGATTATTTCGAACTTCAAAGACTGGATGTTTCAAACCTAGGGCTATTTTTTAGTGCTCAGTTTCAACAAAACTCCTCAAAATGACTTGAACAGCTATTTCTTTGGCTAAGATCTCATTTAAAAGCATACTCCATCCTCTCCATCAATCAATTTTATAGAAAGAATTCCACCGGAAAAACCCCTAAATTGATGGACACTTCTTGGTAACCGAGAAATACCTGCTTTATGCTCTACAATAGTTGCTTTAAGTCCGATTCCGAGCTGTCAAATGCTTCTACTTGAGTGTACAGATGTCTTTCTATAATCACTTTGACTGCAGGTAACAAAATTGCAAAGCCCTAGTTTCCTGTCAGTCTTCAATACCTTGCTTCTATTTTGCAGCGACAAAATCCATCTTTTTAGCAGTTAAGTTTACTCCACGAACCTTCTTTTCCTCTCACAATGCATGTGAAAGGTAAATCATGCCACATTAGGTCGATATTTACTACTAACTGTCGAACCAACCCGGAATATGAGCAATGATGGCCATGATTTGTTTCACGACTTAAAACCACCTGGAATCATGTTAAAACTGACGCTAACACGTATCAAACAGATCACCATATGAGATTAGTCACCCACAAATTAAAATCATGACGAAAATTTGCTTGAAAATCGAAAAATAAGAGGGCCGCGATATTCTTGTAGCGCGCCCTTTGTAATTTTCTGCTCCAGCGCTACAAGAATATCCTTGGTGCTATTTTTTCGCTCCTTTTCAGCTTTTTGATATTTTGCATAAGATTTTAAAAGTTGCTTGAGTGTAGGTATGCTCAAAATATGCCTTAGGAGTCCACCATTTGATAAAACAACTTTAAAAAACCCTTAATCAAAAACTAACCTATAGTCTAAGGTTCAAAATTTCTAAAACAAACTCAAAATTTCAAATAAATACTAAACAAAATTTTCCAAAATGAGAGCAAAATCAAAATAAAGTAAATGAAAGCCTTGAAAGAAAATATCACTCAAACCAAAATTACCAAAAATGAAGAACCAAAATTCTGACTTAACATCTAGCTCCAGCTGCGGGATGAAGTCCTCCCTCCGAGGCTTCAAGAACCTGTAGATCAGTGCCTTCTGTCCTCTAACTTAGCTATCTGCAAACTTCCATTGGGCTATGGAGTCTTTATTCAACCTCACTCACACTGGTATGTACAATGATCAGTGAAAAATGCCCTTATAACTGTAAAAATGTTTGAGGAATCGTCCATTCACAGGGCTGGACAACTCCTCACCTTCCAGGGACTGCAAGATAAAAGTATTGTTTTCTAAAACTTTTGATATCAGAAAAGGGCCAAACCAAAGATTGTCAAACTTACCATGTTTTCCCTTTTGTTCCTTCCTTGCATCCCATCTTAAAACCATTTCACCTTCTGTGAAAGTATTTTCTTTAATGTTTCTGTCAAACCTGTTTTTTACCTTGGCTCTGTACAGCTGAGCTTCTTTGTCCACCTTCTCTCTATTTTGCTGTAGTTCAATCATTTCAAAAATTCTCCTTTGCATATCATTTGGTTCCTCCTGAGAATTTTGGAGGAATTTCATCACCGGAATCCCTAGCTGAACAAGAAACACTGCCTCTGTACCATAAACCAGCTGAAAAGGAGAAGTACCAATGGCCTGCTTCACAGTGATTCTATCTGCCCACAAAGCATATTTCAGCATTGAATCCCAAGACCTTTTATTATGCTTCAGCAGTTTCTTGATGCTTTGAATGATATTCTTGTTAGATGATTCAGCCTGGCCATTTCCCTGAGGATAATAGGGAGTTGAATGCTTCAGAATGATGCCATTTTTCTCACAGAAGGCCACCATTGCCTTGGATTTGAATGCCTTGGCATTGTCTGTTATTAATCTCTGTGGACAGCCAAACCTACTCAAAATATTGTCTTCAATGAACTCCATAATCACCTTATCTGTAGCATTCCTTGTAGGAATAGCTTCTACCCATTTTGTGAAGAAATCTGTGGCAGTCAGAATCCAATGATGTTGTCCTGAAGATGCTGGATTTATCTCTCCAATAAAATCCAGACCCCATTGCTGAAAAGGGGCATTGACTGCAATAGGCTTTAAAGGCAGAGATAACAATTTCTGTTTACCTGCAAATTTCTGACAAGGAATGCAGGCTCTTACTTGCTGGTACACATCTGAAAACAAGGTGGGCCAATAGTATCCAGCTCTCAAAATTTTGTAAGCTGTTGATTTCCAATATTTATGCCCTCCACAGGCTCCTTCATGAGACTCTGAAATCACCTCTCCTATTTCAGATTGATCCAAACACCTGAGTAAGATACCTCCTGGATCTTTCCAGAACAATTGATCCTCTATCAAACAGTACTTAGTGGCTTTAAGTTTCAGAGACCTGGCAGCCTTCTTGTCTAAATGATCAGGACATTGCAGAAATAACAGAAAATGAACAATATCAGCATACCAAACTGAAGATGAATAAAAATCCATGATCCTTTCTTTCTCCTGAAGTGCTTGGTCTTCTTCAGGAACTAATTCTTCAGCCATGACATGCAGTCCTAGAGCTTGACAATTTGAGTCAGCCAGCAGCCTGGCCAAACCTTGTCCCTTGACAAGCTTAGTAGGTCTTATTTCCACATCGTACTCCATAATCTTTGCAATCCATTTTCCTCTCTTTCCCTCACTGTCGGGCTGTGTCAAGACATCTTTCACTGCAGCATTTGGAACAAATGAAACAACCTTTGAATGCAAGACATAAATTCTGAAAAATTTCAAAGCCTTCACCAGAGCATAAGCTTGCTTCTCCAAAATGCTATACTTCAGCTCTGAATCTCTGAGAGTTTTGCTAAAAAAGGCAATAGGCTGTTCCAAACCTTCCTTATTCTTCTGAAGTAAGACAGCTGCAATTGTATCTTCTGAAGCAAATGAAAAAGTAAGGAATTCTTTGGTAAAATCAGGACTTACCAAGACTGGTGCTTCAGTAAGAGCTACCTTGATCTTCTCAAATGCAGCCTTTGCCTCAACAGTCCATCTGACTTCCTGATCTTTCTTCAACATGGCTGTAATTTGCTTGATGGTTTTAGCAAAATTTGGAATAAACCACCGCAGAAAATTTATCTTGCCAATGAATGACTGAACATCTTTCTTACTCCTAGGCAAACTAATCTTCAGTATTGCTTTGACTCTCTTAGGATCTATTCTGATGCCATCAGCAGACACCAGGTGACCAAGTAGTCTACCTTCTTGCACAGCAAAATGTGACTTTTTGGGGTTTAGGGACAGACCAAATTTTCTGCATTTTTGAAAGGTTTGCCTCAAGTGTTTCAAGTGTTCATCATCAGATTTTGAGAATACAGTAATATCATCAAGATAAGTAACCACAAACTTATCTTTTTCCCCAACAAAGGCAATGTCCATTGCTCTCTGAAAGGTTGCTCCAGCATTCATTAGGCCAAAAGGCATCTTGTCATACATGAAGGTCCCCCAGGGGGTTGTAAAGGCTGTCTTTTCCTTGTCATCAGGGTGCATGGCAATCTGATTATACCCTGAGAATCCATCCACCATAGATATCCTCTGAGCTCCAACCACTTGCTGCAAAACTTGTTCAATCTTGGGGAGAGGATAATTGTCTTTTAATGATGACCTATTCAGATTTCTGAAGTCAACACATAATCTTATTTCCCCATTCTTTTTCCTAACAAGTACAAGATTTGCAACCCAGGAAGAGTACCTGAGAGGTACTATTATCTTAGCATCCAGCAGCTTCTTTACATCCTTTTCAATCACAGGAAACAAAGCTGGATTTATTCTTCTCAGTTTCTGTCGGAAAGGCTTAACATTAGGCTTCAATGGGACCTTATGCTGAATGATTGTTGTATCATAGGTTCTTAACTCTTCATAAGACCAGGCAAACACATCCACATGTTCTTTCAAGAGCTTGATATACCTGCTTTTTTGTTCAGCTGTCAGAGATTTAGAAATTTTTACCATTTTCGGATTTTCTGCAGTACCAATATTGCAGTCTTCTACATTGTCTTCTGAAGATTGGACTACTGGTTTAGAAGGTGTATCATCTTTGGTAAAAATTCTTTCTAAAGGCACTAAACCTTTAGGGATAAAGTTACTGTTCAACTCAATGATCTTATGACCTGCAATCTTACCTTCAGGAAGCACATTTTCAGCAAATACATTTCCAACAGACTCATCTTCAGCAGACTTATTATCCTGTCCTTCTTCCTCATCCTCATCCTGATCAATTTAGGCATTAGTGAACTCATCTGTAAGCTCAAGAAATTTTTTGATTTCAATATCATCTTCAAATACCCTCCAATGCTTCACATTGTCAGGTACACATGATCTGTACCTCACCTCTATGGGATACCTTAGCTGAGTAGTTTTAGGAATTCTGAAGTATGAGGCAGCCAAAGCTAAAGAGTCTGCAGTCTCATTATGATTTCTTGGAATATGAGTAATGTTAAATGCTATAAAATAATTGTCAAGCATATCCCATACCTCATTCCTATAGACCTTCAACAAATCCTGCTTTACTTGATAATTGTTCTTCACCTGTCGAACAACCAACTCGGAGTCGCCATATGCAGTAATTTGCTGAATGCCTAAGTCTTTAGCAGCTTTCAGTCCTAGTATCAGAGCTTCATACTCAACAGTATTGTTAGTGGTAACAAACTCCAGCTTATACATGAGTTTCACTATCTCACCTCCAGGAGAAATGAGTAAGATTCCAGCTCCAGCACCCTCTTTGCACGAGAATCCATCAAAATACAATTCCCACAGCTGATCTTCTTCTTCTCTGCAATGTCTCACTGGTTTTTCTTTTTCAACTTGCAAGAGGCCAACAGAATTATCTTCATCACTGAAATTCAACATGCAGGTCCCTAGATCTTTGTCAACAGCATATAGGGGATGATTAGTGGGGTTTTTGTCATCTGTGACTATGTAAGCAAACTGTAGCTCTCTGTATAGTCTTCTAGTTTCTCCACCAAACACCGGAATGGTAGCATAAGAGAGGTCCATCTGTAAGGCTCCTCCAACCTTCTTAGCCCATGACCTAGACAGAAGTAGACCAAACTTCGGGGTAATATCAGCCACCACAACATCTATTATTACACTTTTCATAGGCAACTGAGCAAGACTAACTACCATATCTTTTATTACTCCCAGACATTTAACTGCTCGGGAATCAAAGGCATATAGGTCATGGTAGGGCTTGGTAATACTCAGACCTAAGGCTTCCATAACAGCTTTGGGCATCAAATTGTGAGAGGCTCCTGAGTCTAATAGACAATTGTGAATCATTTGGTCATGGACAGTCAAGGTGACATAAAAAGGAGGTGAAGCACTAGCCTCATTTTCAGTTTTTTCAGCTAGGGCTGATCCAATGAATATTTTTGGACTTTCTTCTTGCAAATTAACAGTGTCTGAAACAGGCTGATTATTGGCTGAATTCATCACTTTCAGGACTGTCTGTTTATATGAGGGATTCTTTATTAATTCAGTCAAAGGAACAGGAATTTTCAGCTTCCCTAGTTCATTCTCCAAACTAAAACTTTGAGCAGATTTATTTACCTCTTCAATTTCAGCATTCTTCTTAAATTTTTCTACAGATTGCTTCTTCTGTATGACAGGATCAGGTACTTGTTTAGCAGGAACAAGTGCAGCAGGAACAGGTACAGTAGGAACAGGTGCAGCTGGAACTGGTGCCTTCTTCTTTGGAATTTGGACCACTTGCTTTGGGCCTGATCTGAGATTGATAGTCTTCTTATGTTCATTCTGTTGAGCAGCAGCATTTACAGCAGTTTTCTCAAATTCCAAATCATCTTCAACTTCATACATGTTAGCATCATAATACTCAGCATTCAGAAAATCTTCTTCAGTAACAAAACCTGTAGACAAACTATCTCCAAAGTGATTCATATCCTGATCAGTCTCAGTCTCTTCAAAGAGCAGTTGTCCATCAACTTCTTCTTCATCAGCTACATTATTTTGAAAAGGTGGAGGTATTCTCTGCTCCTCATTCTCTCTTCTTTCTCGCTGGATGTCATTATTTCTGCGCTCTCTTGGTATAAATCTAGGAGCAAACTGCCTCCTGAACTGATTCTGGTTATTTGGGTTCCTTTCAGCTTCTGGAGCAGGTTTGGCAGAATTCTTTTCAAGCTCTAACTTATTCAATTTGGCAGTAAGAATCTTGACTAGCTTAGCCATCTCATCTATCTTGGCTTCAGCAGACTGAGGTGCAGCACTTGTTGAAATAGCCTCCTTCTTTCCCTTCCTTTCATACAGCTGTTGAGGTGTTTCTTTCTTAAGTCTGTTTGAAGCCAGCAAATTGGACTCAACCTCCAATGCTGAATCTTGCATGTTCAACAAGGTGATAGGTCTTCTTTCCCTCAACAATAGAGAAAATTCATGGTCAAATGCATTGGCATAGGTAAGCTTAGCTGATGTTTCAGTAGGTTTAATTTCTGCCGGAATCCTACTATACATTTTGTTAAACCTTTTGGAGAAATCAGCCACAGTCTCATCTTTCTTTCTTCTGAGAGCTCCAAATTCAGTTATATAGTAAGTGTGATCCTTTGTGTCTCCCCATTGCCTCAGGAAAAGATCTTGGAGTTCTTCAATTATGGTGATTGAGTTGGCAGGAAAGTCTCTGAACCACTTTCTTACATCCCCATCAAGACTCTGAACAAATACTCTCATCCATACATCCTTGATCTCAATGTTTTGATTGTCTGCATAACTCAGGAAAGCCTCCCAATGTTCCTCAACAGTGGTTTCCCCCTGCCCATTGAACCTAGGCATATACTTCTGATAATCTCCTCCAAGCAAAGCATGTAAAGGTTGGGGTAAGACTAATGGTGCATACCTTGCTACAACCATCCTGTCCATCATATCCATGGGTGGGTTTTGAGCTGCCATTTTGGACTGTGGTTTCGAAGATGAGGAAGTTTGACTAGAACTTGCTAGGAAAGGGCTCTTTCCTACTTTCAGCTGGAAAAGGGGTATTTTACTAGGAGAAGCAGTCTTGGCTTTCAAAAAGGTTTCAGGATTGGTAAAAACTTGAAAAGTACTCTCAGGAATGGTAGGTTTTATCCAAGGTGAGATTTCAGCTGAATGTAATGAAACACCCAACTGTTCAGGATCACACAAGGCTGGTAAAGATTGGGACCTTCTGAGTTTTCTCGTTGTTTTTAAGATCTGTTCAGGGTCTGAAACCCCTGAATGTAACGGTGAAATAGGTCTGCTCCGGATTCCCACTCCTCTAGAAGCCAGTGTGTCAAAATTTGGTGAAAATAGCCTTCAAAGATACTGGTTCAAGTCCACCTCTCAAACCAGGAAAACTGATAAGTATCCCAGGGAAGATATGCTTCAGCTTCATCCCCGGCAACGGCGCCAAAGATGTTTGTGTCAGAAATTGTTTCTAAGGCTGGAGAAACAACACACACTCAAATATAAAACTTAATAAAATCAAAGTTTAGGGTTTCTGCAATGTGTTTTTGGTTGTGAACTTTGAAAACAGTCAGGGAATACATTCATAAGTAAGGCAACTACTAAATCATAAGCAATAGACAATGAAGATGCATGATATATATAACAAAATCCAATCAGAAACAGCATTGAGGTTCATACATAAATAACAGGCATTACCAGCAAACACACATTAACCAGCAATGAATCCGTCAATTTAAACAACTAGACAAGAAGAAAAATGAAGCCAATACAAACAACTGAAGGATAAAAGTCATGTATATCTCATAGTTTCATCAACCACTGCATACAAGAGCTATGTACCTTACTCATAAACAAGTCTGAAAACCAACTGAGCTTGTAGACCTCCTGAAGGCTCCCAAAAATCGAACCCCCAAAATGTCTTTCTAACTCCTCTAAATAGTAATCTTCTACAAAATCAGTTAGGTCACTAATCCTAACTATCTCCATCGACCTACTAAGGTAAAGTAAAAAGTAAATTTTTACAAAATTACAAAATTGCTAAAAATAGCAAATCATTAACAAAAACTGTTTATCAAATAGATACATTAATTAAAGCATAACTGATTCAAAGCTCCTTCGCTGCTTCAGCAAGTAGTGCTATACCATCTAGGTTTTGAGACCTCCTCTTTGCTCTTTTATGTTTCTTTTCCATATCAGCTATCTTTTTCTAAAGGTCTTCATTCTCCTGCTGTAAACTTTCAACTGTCTTCTCTAGCTTTGTAGAATACCTGTCAGTAGCTTTATTCCTTTTTAGCACTTCTTTAGACACTTCTGATAGCTCTAGGAAATGATGATGGACATCTTGCAACTCCTCTATAAGCCCCCTGTTGACTTTAAATAAACTATCATTAGTCTCTTGTAATTGTTTTACCTGTTGCTTGTATTTCTGAACACTTTCCTGCAAGCTTTCATCATCAAAACTAGGGTTTTCTAGTACATTTGCATCCTGCATTAAAAAATCTGAGAAATCAACAGGAATAATAGACTCTTCTATAATTCCTGCTTGCCTGAGTATAGCTTCATCTTCTTCCTCCCATTCCTGATTTTCAAGAGGACATGTTTTTGCCTTTTCTTCTTCCTGCTATTTTAAGAGTTTATCTTTTATCTCAAAAATTATTTCAGATAATTTAGAAGCAAGCTGACTTGTTTCTTTTGCAGACTGTGACAATCTTTTTAACACAGCAGGTTGAGGAGAAGAAGGTCTAACCACTGATTTTCCTTTGTTTTTGATGTCTATTTTGCCAACTTCTGTTTCTTCACTTGAAGTAGTATCAATTACAACAGCTTTTGTTTGGAATCCAGTTTAGGGTTAAGTATCTTCTTCATAGTCCATCTCAACTTATTGGTTGGCCTAGTTTTAGGCCTCCAATATGAAGTTACAGCCTTCTTTTTCTTCTTATGAGTTTTAGCTTCTTTGATGTCTGAGGTGAGGAATTCTTCACAAGTTCCATGCCTGCCTTCTGGTTCATCAATGGGCTGTGACTGCTCTTCTTCTAGTAGATATCCCTCATCATCTGAAAGGATGGTGAGTGGACTTCTTGGTTTAGTTTGAACTTCATCTTCAGGTATAGCAGCTTTTTCTTCAACAACAGTTTTAGTTTCTTCAGAATCTTCTGCAGGTACTGTGGGCTGCTGCCTAAGCTGCAGTTCTTCTTTTGCAAACAATGAATACCTGCCTGTGGTGCCAACTGATGAACTTTTAAATTTGCTGTCCAGCTTCACCTGCTCTGCTACCTCTTCTTCCATCTGCTCAGCTATTTTCTCAGTTTTGACCTCGAACTTAGGTTTATGACCTAGCTTCTTCATCATCACAGTTCCTGCACATTTCTGAACAGACCTATATATTTTAAAAGGTGAAGTAAAACTTCTCAATAAGAGGACAAATTAACATCACCGAGGGCTTCCATGTTGCTTTGTCCTAACAATGCAAATTAGGTCTGTGTATAGGCTAACTGCAAAAGATTTGAAACTTAATCACCAATCAGACTGTTTTTTAAACAAAAGACCATCTTCAACCTGTCAAGCAAACTGTGTATCAGTATCTACACCCTGTTAGCATGATTCATGAACATCTCTGCACAAAAAAGGTTTTTCATAAATGAACTCTGTTGTCACTTTAGAATTTATTGCAGACTGTTCATCTCAAATTTTTCTCTCTCAGCTCATCAAACTGATACTAGGCTTTCCTGTACTATTCAAATCCTTGTTGCCTTCATCAGCTTTCAAAACAAAAACTTCCACACATATCAATCTAAGTCTTTCTGCAAATTGGTATTCGGTTTCCTCTGTATTGTTAAAGAAATTAGGTATCCTGCACATTATTCAACCAGCCAGGGGATTCTCCTCGAACCCTGTGTATCAATGCCAACCTCATTCTTCAAAACCATTGACTTTGCAAATGTGACAACAATTCACTGGCTTCTTAGTCTACTGAAGACCACCTGTGTGAGGGGTGAGTAAAACCAAAACATTCTGCAATATGTCTACATGATGCTTCCTGTAGCATTAGTCTCAAAAATGTAACTAGGTCTGCCAACAATCTTGATCAGTCAACTCATTAAACCCAATGTGTATCAGTATCAGAGCTTTTGGTGTGAATTTGAGGGCTTAAACATTAACAGCTTTCACCTCAAATTATTTCGAACTTCAAAGAATGGATATTTCAAACCTAGGGCTATTTTTTAGTGCTCTGTTTCAACAAAACTCCTCAAAATGACTTGAACAGCTATTTCTTTGGCTAAGATCTCATTTAAAAGCATACTCCATCCTCTCCATCAATCAATATTATAGAAAGAATTCCACCGGAAAAACCCCTAAATTGATGGACACTTCTTGGTAACCGAGAAATACCTGCTTTATGCTCTGCAATAGTTGCTTTAAGTCCAATTCCGAGCTGTCAAATGCTTCTACTTGAGTGTACAGATGTCTTTCTATAATCACTTTGACTGCAGGTAACAAAATTGCAAAGCCCTAGTTTCCCGTCAGTCTTCAATACCTTACTTCTATTTTGCAGCGACAGAATCCATCTTTTTAGCGGTTAAGTTTACTCCACGAACCTTCTTTTCCTCTCACAATGCATGTGAAAGGTAAATCATGCCACATTAGGCCGATATTTACTACTAACTGTCGAACCAACCCGGAATATGAGCAATGATGGCCATGATTTGTTTCACGACTTAAAACCACCTGGAATCATGTTAAAACTGAAGCTAACACGTATCAAACAGATCACCATATGAGATTAGTCACGCACAAATTAAAATCATGACGAAAATTTGCTTGAAAATCGAAAAATAAGAGGGCCGCGATATTCTTGTAGCGCGCCCTTTGTAATTTTCTGCTCCAGCGCTACAAGAATATCCTTGGTGCTATTTTTTCGCTCCTTTTCAGCTTTTTGATATTTTGCATAAGATTTTAAAAGTTGCTTGAGTGTAGGTATGCTCAAAATATGCCTTAGGAGTCCACCATTTGATAAAACAACTTTAAAAAACCCTTAATCAAAAACTAACCTATAGTCTAAGGTTCAAAATTTCTAAAGCAAACTAAAAATTTCAAATAAATACTTAACAAAATTTTCCAAAAGGAGAGCAAAATCAAAATAAAGTAAATGAAAGCCTTGAAAGAAAATATCACTCAAACCAAAATTACCAAAAATGAAGAAACAAAATTCTGACTTAACAGGAATGATAGGAGTAATGAGCTCACTGCCTTTGTGCCGGTTGTACTACCTTAAACAATCACACTATTCCTACTGCTCATACATTCTCCAATGAATACCCTG
>LPNX010725239.1:46582-121572 GCA_001517045.1 Pseudotsuga menziesii
TCACTTTTAAGGTTTGCATGCATGTCACTTCTGAGCTTTGCATGCATGTCATTTTTAGGGAACATTACATACATGCATAGATGCCCCTTGCAAAGGGGATTTAGTTGTGAATGGTTATTTACATCTATTTGTGAGTAGTTTTAGCTAGATCTACAAAGGTCTTTGTAGATATTTTTATTTTGCTCACCTCTTGCCGTATTTTGTAGATTTCTCACAGTTATTTTGCAGATCCAAGGGTTTGGAAGAGGGCCTCCCAGGCCAAGCACCTATCTTGCATTTTATCTTCAAGATCAATTCATTTATTCAGAGTTTCATTTTATATTTTGCATTTTCGCTCATATTTTTGTCACTGTTTTAAAACTAGGTTTTATTCACTGTATAGTGAATAAAACCCTTGTTTTAGGGCTTTCATTCATAGTAGATTAGTTTGGTATTATAAATCTGCAATTTACTTGTCATTTCAGGGCTTGAAAACCCATTTTTAGGCCACCAAAAGTTCAAGTTTTACATAGTTTCAAGTTCAGATTTTGCCACTGTATTTTCTGAGGTTTTTGGGCTAACTTCTAACATACTTTCTGTAGTGTTTTCTGCTGTAAATTCCAGTGAAGTAGGTCTCTGTTTTTTGCAGGTTTTTACACAGGGAAGGAGGAGGTGCTGCCAAAATTTCATCAGAAAAAATGCCCTAAAAGTTTTGGGTGCGAAAAGGGGTCCAAAACCCCATTTTTTCCTCTCTTTTCTATCATTTGTAAACCCCAAAGAGTAGTACTCTTGGGGTATTCTTCAAAGCTCTTTAAAATCATTTGTAAATCTTGTATATGAAGTTAGAGTAGTGATAGGGCAGAACACTAGTTGTTAGATTTACTTTTCTGCAAGTAGATCTAGTAATTTGCTTTCTGTTTACCCACCATCTCTGTTAGAAGGATTGATGTGTGGTTAGGTTAATTGTTTAGAGTAGTTCTTTCGTTTTTGTTCTTTTTATTTCCAAGCACTTAGTTAGATTTACTTTCTGTTGCAAAGAAGTAATTTTACAACTTGCCTTTTGGTGTATCCTCTGTCCCTATCTGTTATCTCCCTTTAGGGAACTCGGATCAGGGTATGAAAAGCAAAAAGGCGAGGGCTTAGATTTAATTAAATAACACTGCCTTATTTGTTTACGTATTTCTGTACCGAACACATTTGCTTTACCAATCCAAGGTTCAAGTACCAGCACCTCCCATAAGGGATACCGCTTGGTTGAGCCTTGTTGATAGTTTTAAAAATTTACTTGCATGCTTAACCACTACAAGATTTAAAATTGACCCATAAAATTAACCAACAACGAATTTAGCCCCTGTTGCTCTACTCGGTTATCACCCTTCGGGGTACTCACGAGATACGACAGGGGGTAGAGGAGTTTTAATAATAGGCATCCATCACATTATTGCTTTAATCCAACTGAAAACTGGTGACCTTTGGAAGCCACGGAGGGTGAGAGACCGAGGGGGGTCTCACGGCGTTCGCGTCCTCCCTTGTTGGGCGCCTGACACTGGGGATTTGATCTGTGAGCTACAGGTGGGCCTGTTCCCATTGTTTTGAGCGCAACAGCACTCCACCTTTGGATTAAGGGGATACGTGGTAGGGGTAGACACACCACTGTTTGAAAACCTAATACAAAAAGAAAAACTGTAATAAAATTTACTAAAAAAAACAAGAAGCATTGCAAAACAGGCTCTACACTCTAGCAGGGATTTACAGTACATTTGCACTCCAGCACTTTACTTTCAGTCTCATTTACTTTCAGTTCTGCAATTGTTTATGTGGTGAATGCTTAATAACTCAATAACATTTGTTTAACTGCTTCAAGTAATTCAACATAAAGTCTTTCCATTTTCATTTACTGTTGGTTTAATAAATTTCATTTAAGGAATTTTCCTTTTGCTATCTCTTGTTTATAACTTGTAAATCTTGTTCATATTTGTCTAAACTGTAACTATTTTACTTGTTCATTTGTTTATACTGATAAATTTAGATCATCTGTACATTGCTTAGATATCTTGATTCATTACTGTTTATAACTGTATCATCTATTTGTTTATTCATCTCATTGTTAGATAACATTTAACCTATGAGATAATTAACCTAGATTGCTTCTCATTAAAGGCTGCATTCTCTGACTCCATTCTTTAGGCACTGGTTGGCTTGATTGTCATTTGAGAAATATTGCATTTGCATTCGCTAATTGTCATCCTTAGTAAATACTAGAACCTAAGCCTTTCACCTAATAATAAAGATCATTTTAACTCAACTGTTAATAAACTTAGGAATATAGTCTTCCGTAAGGACTACCCCCCTTGGCTCCGTTAGGATCTGGCCTAAACGGAGGAGTTGTGGACTGTGGTGACAGTGGTCCCCGGCTCTCACTTGCCCCCAAGGACACACGTAGCAGGTTGTTGACTTTCTTGTGCCCTAAACTGTGTATTAGGCAGCAACATCTCCTAACAAACAAATCTTGTCCATCATTTACCGAACTAAAAACCAAAGAGCCTTAGAAACTCTTTTTTAGGGACTACCCCCCTTGTCTTCGTTAGGAGTGACCTAAACGAAGGGGTCAAAATCTGGTGACAGCACCTGACTCGAGACTTGCCCCCAAGGACACACTTAGCAACTAGAAGAATTCTGCTGCGCTGACCCCCCCCAGGTGCGTGAAAGGCGACAACAATGAACATGAGTGAAAATTTTCAAACCCCAACCCGGTTTCAAGTTCAGATCACTGCATATGATTTAATGCCAAACCCCAATATGCATGTACATTTAAAAATTAAAAATTTTCACTGAAAACTTAGAAACACTTGAGATTCTTTCAACTTTATAAACTCAGAAAATTTCTAACAGCCAAAATTTCAAATGCAGAAAATTAAATCAGCCACTGATGAAATTTTATAGACTCAGATTTTTGACCTAAATGGTCCAGGAAAAACCCCCAAGGGAAAACTTGTTCTAGAGAGAGATATTTTTATTCTTTCAGGCAAACTTTAAATAAAAATACAGCAGTACTTATCTTCACCAAATGCCTTGGTAAACGTGCCAATCAATCCCTGAATGGCCTGCTGAAATTTCAGAATTTATTCTTCTCGAACCACGTGCCAGAAAAACAGCCTAGCAAAAATTCTGCACACAATCTGCCTCGAAAAACGTGTCGTACGGCCAGTTCCGTACGGACTGTACGGATTCCGAACAACGCCTGCTGAAATTTCAGAATTTATTCTTCTCGAACCACATGCCAGAAAAACAGCCCAGCAAAAATTATGCACACAGTCTGCCTCGAAAAACGTGTCGTACGACCAGTTCCGTACGGACTGTACGGATTCTGTACAATTGTAAGGATAGAAAAAAATTCTCAAATTTTTTTTTTTTAGAAATCTGCAGAAATCACCTCGAAAAACGTGCTGGAAAAATCTACCATCAAAACTACAAATTCTGCCCTGGAAAACATCATGTTTGCCTTGCTGAAATTGCTGAAATAAAAGAATGATTCTTGCTTGGTTTTTGTGCCTCTGAAACCTGCAGAATTCTCCTTCAGTCTCCTTCTCTTTCTCTAGAAATGAAATCACTTCAAACCCTTGCCCTCTTCTTCTTCTTGCTCTCTCATTTCTCAAAAATCTCTCTTGTGAAAGTGAACAAAAGATACGATTTTCCTCTCCCCAAGCCTTTTTTGTTCATGGTAACTTCCTCTTTCAATCCAATGGTCTAGATTAGATTAGATTGAGGGTTCACAATAAATGCTCATTAAATAAATAATAAATGGCATTTAGTGCACCTCATGTCATTTAATAAAGTGAAGACCCTTCTAATTAATCACTCACTTGACTTTATCATTAAATATGAACTTAGGATAAACCATGACTTAACTTTTAATAAAGTGACTTTAAAAATATAAAGTACTTCTCACTTTATTAATTTAAATGACTAGGGGTCACCTTTTAAAGTGTTCTTGTCCACCCCAAGGCAACACAAGGTGAACAACACTTCCTTCGTAACTTTTCAACACTCACTCTTACCGAGGAAGCTGTTCTTCACCACTCCCAACTTGTCCCTAAAATGAATATGCTTCCCTCTTCCCAAAGACTTCGTGAGAATGTCAACCACCTGCTCATCAGTAGAAGTGTACTGTAACTCAACAGCGCCTCTCTGAACATAATGTCTGATGAAGTGATATCTGATCTCAATATGTTTAGACCTGTCATGAAACACTGGATTCTCAGAAAGCCTGATGCAACTCTGATTGTCACAGTGAATGACTGTAGGCCTCAACTCCTGATCAAACAAGTCTACCATCAACTTGCGAAGCCACAATGCTTCACAACTAGCCTGACTAGCTGCCATATACTCAGCCTCAGCAGAACTCAAAGCAACGGACTTTTGCTTCCGACTGAACCACAACACAACTGTCGTGCTCTTCCGATACGAAACACTGCCTGCCCAATCTAAATTTGAGAAACCAACCAAGCCCACTCCATCTGACCTCCTGTAGTCCAAACCATAATCTACTGTCCCAGCAAGGTATCTCAAAACATGTTTTGCGGCTATCCAATGCACACTCCTGGGCTCCACATTGAACTGACTGAGAGTGTTCACCACAAAACTCAAATTTGGCCTGGTGTTGACCAGATACATCAACGATCCAATCAACTGACGATACAAGGTAGGATCCACCAACTCTCCCTCAGAAGCATGAAGCTTCTTCCAGTTGGTGATCATGGGTGTGGGCATGGGTCTGCAATCCTCCATCCGAAATCTCCTCAGAATATCTGCAGCATATTTTCCTTGCCCCAGGAAAACATGTCCATCCTCTTTCCAAATCTCCATCCCCAAATAGTAATGCATCAACCCAAGATCTGTCATCTCAAACTCTGAAGCAAGGTCTTTCTTGCATGCTACAATCAGGTGCTCCTCCCCTGTGATAAACAAGTCATCAACATATAGCAAAAGAATGAGTAGATCACCTCCAACCACAATGAAATATAGGTTGGGATCAACCTCACTCTTCCAAAACCCAATTGAAAGCAGAGAAGAATCAATCCTCGAGTACCAAGCCCGAGGGGCTTGCTTCAGACCATACAAGGCTCTCCTGAGCCTGCAAACATGGGACTCTCTCTCATGTATCTCAAAGCCCAGCGGCTACTCCAGATAAACCTCCTCCTGTAGAAGACCATTGAGAAAAGCAGTTTTCACATCCATCTGATGAATCCTCCAACCCATTTGTGCCACAATGGAGATCACTGCTCTGATCGAAGAAAATCTAGTAACTGGTGCAAAGGTCTCATCATAATCAACTCCCTCTACCTGTGAGAACCCCCGTGCCACAAACCGAGCTTTGTACTTCTCGATGCTGCCTTCCGCAGCATACTTGATTTTATAGAGCCACTTGGAAGTCACAACTGACTTCCCCTCCGGTCTCGGAACAATCTCCCACACTCCATTCTTCATGATGGAATTGTACTCTTCCATCATGGCATCTCTTCAAACCTAATGTGGAGATGCCTCCTCATAA
Organism: Pseudotsuga menziesii; assembly: GCA_001517045.1. NCBI lineage: Eukaryota > Viridiplantae > Streptophyta > Pinopsida > Pinales > Pinaceae > Pseudotsuga > Pseudotsuga menziesii. Next base: position 52,113 of record LPNX010725239.1, read on the forward strand.
GTAGAAGGCTTGGACTCACGCAAGCTAGTCACCACTGCCATGTAACTGGAAAACCTCTCTAGTGCCTTGCTCTCTCTGACCTCCCTCTTGGGTGGCCCCACAGACTCCTCAGCTTCCTTCACAAGCTCCTTAAGCCAACTTGGCTTTCTCTTCTTGGAAGTAGCTTCCCGTGGTAGACCCTCCTCCTGTACCTCCTCATCTGATACCTGTCTCCCTGAAGAAGTACCTGTGGCCTGAGATCTTGTACCTGGTGAACCTGAACCTGTACCATAAGAGCCCGAATCACGTGAAGGTGTCACCTGTGAACCTGTGATCCGTGAACCTGTCCCTGTACCAGAAGTCCCTGTAGACTGAGTACCTGAAACTAATGAACCTGTAACCTGTGACCCTGTGCCCTGACTCACTGAACTCTGAGATGCTGTAACCTGTGAAGTAGTACTCTGCTGCTGCTCCTCCTGTGACTCTAGAGACTTTCTAAAGGCCTGCTCCTCCTCAAATCTCACCTCCCTCCTCACCACAACTCTCCTCTGTGCAGGAAGGTATATGCGGAAGGCTTTAGAAGTCTCATCATAGCCAACAAATATGCCTTTCTCCCTAGTAGCCTCCAACTTTGTCCTCTTCTCAGAAGGGACATGAGAATATGTAAGGCATCCAAAAATACGGAAGTGGCCTATCTCAGGCTTCTTCCCGGTAAACATCTCCTCAGGAGTTTTGCACCCCAAGGCACGGTGCGGACTCCTGTTCTGTACATAAACAGCTGTGCTACAGGCTTCTGCCCATAGAAAGAAAGGAAGACTCTGATCATGCAGCATGGCTCTAGCTGCTCCCACTATCGAACGGTTCTTCCTTTCCGCTACTCCATTCTGCTGTGGAGTGTAAGGAACTGTCAACTGTCTCTTTATCCCCTCCTGTCTGCAAAACTCATCAAACTCCTTGGAGGTATACTCACCCCCATTGTCTGATCTGAGTACTCGAGTCCTTCTCCCTGTTCGGTTCTCCACAAGAGCTTTGAACTCTTGGAACCTCTTCAAGACTTCTTCTGACTTCTTGCTCCTAAGGAAGTAGTACTAAGTCTTCCTGGAGTAGTCATCAATGAAAATGACATAGTACTCATAACCAGTCAAAGAGACAGATGACATGGGACCACACAAATCTGAATGTATCAAGTCAAGTACTCCCTCTGATCTGCTGTCACTGCTAGGAAAAGCAGTCTTGGTGTACTTTCCCAAAGCACACCCTCTGCACACCACTCTACTCTGTGCTGAAATCTAGCAAACCTGTAGTCATGTCTCTCAGCATCCTCAAAGTTGAATGATGAAGATGGGCCATCCTCCTGTGCCATAACTCACATATCTCACTGCTGCTCTCAGTATGTGCCAATGCATGATGTGGCTGGAAGAGAAGCTTGTACAGTTTCCCGCATCTAACTCCAATCACATATGAAGTAGATGGTCCCTCTGCTTTGGAAAAAATATACACTTTTCCATCTAGGACATATATGCCAAAGCCTTTGTCCTCAATAGCGGAAACTGAAACAAGATTCTTCTTCATCCCAGAGACATACAAGACATCCCTCAGTGACATGGGCTGCATGGACTCCCTGTCAAAATGGACTGTCCCACGCCCAACTGCTCTCACCACTGTATCATCACCCAACACTATCTCCAACTCCAAGCCTGTCTCTGAAATCTCAGTGAACATATCCCGTGCACCTGTCATATGTCTCGAAACTCCACTGTCAATATACCATGTGGAGGGAGTAGTGGAAGCACTCAGTGAATGCCCAACGATCAAGGAATGATCTGTCTAGTCCTCAATGTCCCTGCTGGTGATAGATGATGCTCTCTCTCTACAACCACCAGCAAAGAGAAAACTCTCTGTCAAATCTAGTAGCGTACTCATCAATCTCTGCTGAAGCTGCTGTCTGCTGTTTCTTCTTTTTCTTGTTTGGGCATTGTCCAGCATAATGTGCAAACTTCTGACAAGCAAAGCATTTCACTTTGCTCATGTCCTTCTTTTCACCATCCTGCTACTTGGTTCCACCTTTGGAACCCTTCTTGAACTTCTTCTTCTTGTTCCCCTTTGCTGCCAAAGCCACATTTTCCTCCTCTTCCTTGCTGTGAGATGCACTCCCATGTATATACCCTCTTTGGGTCTCCTCCTGAATGAAGTCGTCCCAAAGACGATCCCATGTAGGCATGTGCTCATGAGCAACCACTGACTCCACAAATACAGTCCATGGCTTTGCCACGCCATTCAAAGCTATACGAACCAACTCAGCATCAACCACCTTTTCCCCCACCGCTCCAAGCTCATCTCGAACCTGTGTAATCCTGGTAAGGTAAGGAACCATGTTCTCCCCCTTGTTCATCCGAATACCCTTCAACTTCTCCCTTAACACCATTTTCCTGTTTTCGTTGGAACTCTGGTATAAGTTGTTTAAAGTTGTCCACATCAGATGAGCATGGCTTTTACCTAAGATGTGTGGAATCACATGATCTTTTATCGCATCAAGAATGATTCTTTTTGCCTTTATGTCCTTCTTGTCAAATACAATCTTTGCAGCAGCATCTGTAGGAACTGTCACTGGATTTGTAGTAGTGCTATCAACTATATTCCATAGTTCGTTTTCTTGAAGTATGAGTACAATTCTGGCCTTCCAAGGACTAAAATTCTGTGCTCCATCCAACCTGTCTTCTACCCTCAAACCAATGACCATCATTGCAAATGAGTTCAAGAACCTGTTTCTTCACAAACTCTGTTTTCCCTTATTTCTCCAAGTCTGAAATTTCTTTTCTGAGTGTAATTTCCAGCCCTTTAACTGTGCTCTGATACCATGAAAATTTTCAAACCCCAACCCGATTTCAAGTTCAGATCACTACATATGGTTTAATGCCCAACCCCAATATGCATGTACATTTAAAAATTAATAATTTTCACTGAAAACTTAGAAACACTTGAGATTCTTTCAACTTTATAAACTCATAAAATTTCTAACAGCCAAATTTTCAAATGCAGAAAATTAAATCAGCCACTCATGAAATTTTATAGACTCAGATTTTTGACCAAAATGGTCCAGGAAAAACCCCAAAGGGAAAACCTGTTCTAGAGAGAGATATTTTTATTCTTTCAGGCAAACTTTAAATAAAAATACAGCAGTACTTATCTTCACCAAATGCCTTGGTAAACGTGCCAATCAATCCCTGAATGACCTGCTGAAATTTCAGAATTTATTCTTCTCGAACCGCGTGCCAGAAAAACAGCACAACAAAAATTCTGCACACAGTCTGCCTCGAAAAATGTGTCGTACGGCCAGTTCCGTACGGACTCCGTACAATTGTACGGATAGAAGAAAAAAAATTCTCGAAATTTTTTTTTCAGAAATCACCTCAAAAAACGTGCTGAAAAAATCTGCCATCAAAAGTGCAAATTCTGCCCTGGAAAACATCATGTTTGCCCTGCTGAAATTGCTGACATAAAAGAATGATTATTCCTTGGTTTTTGTGCCTCTGAAACCTGCAGAATTCTTCTTCTCTCTCCTTCTCTTTCTCTGAAAATGAAATCACTTCAAACCCTTGCCCTCTTGTTCTTCTTGCTCTCTCCTTTCTCAAAAATCTCTCTTGTGAAAGTGAACAAAAGATACGGTTTGCCTCTCCCCAAGCCTTTTTTGTTCATGGTAACTTCCTCTTTCAATCCAATGGTCTAGATTAGATTAGATTGAGGGTTCACAATAAATGCTCATTAAATAAATAATAAATGACATTTAGTGCACCTCATGTCATTTAATAAAGTGTCCCTTCTAATTAATCACTCACTTGACTTTATCATTAAATATGAACTTAGAATAAACCATGACTTAACTTTTAATAAAGTGACTTTAAAAATATAAAGTACTTCTCACTTTATTAATTTAAATGACTAGGGGTCACCTTTTAAAGTGTTCTTGTCCACCCCAAGGCAACACAAGGTGAACAACACTTCCTTGGTAACTTTTCAACAATGAGGAGGATAGGTATAGCCAGGAATATGATGCAACTAATGAAGACTCCCCCATATTTGATAAAGATATGGATGATGACTATTGTATCAGCAAAAAATGCAAATGCCTCAATATAATTGTTTCTTCAATAAAACATTCAAAAAGATAAATTAATTCCTCTAACACATTTCCCACGGACACAAACATGACAATATAATTATTCATCATATAAAGATTAACAATCTATACAATCTATATGAACTTCCTTTTTATAGAGTTGAAAATAAAGACTAGCAATTTAATGTACCTAATATTTTCAACTATGCAAAAGAACAATAAAAGAAAGCACTCGTTGTCAATCTTCTTTGATACATACATGAGAGGTGAACTTTGAAATCTCTTCTCCTTTGGACAAAATAAGAGGATGTTTTAAGAAATTTGATTCCCTGGAAGAAAAACAAATGTGAATGATCAAGAATGCTTTGTTCAAGTTTAAAGTACCTTTCCTTGTGGCAAACATATAATCATTGCTGAAAAGCCAGCCTATTTCATTATTATTTACAAATCTAAGACCTGAAAAGTTAACATGGTGTGTGACACTTTAAAATAGATAATAAGAACTACAACAATGCATCAACCAATCAAAAATAATATACAGCTTAGTTAAAGGTGGGTCCTACATACCTAAAATGCATGAAGACAATAGAGTGAGCAATGGAGCATTGTAAGACTAGCATGGATACATGCCTACACAAGCACCATGAGTATTTTGATGATCGAAACTGTTATTTCTGCACAATGAGAAATTCTGTCTTTGGGGATATGCTATATGTGCAACCAAACCTTCCTCGGATATCCTCCATGGATGGCCAGCACCACATAATCATAGAAAACCACTATAAAACATAGCCTAAACTCCATGGCTTTCATATGACTCCACCCCTTTACCATATAGTACGGGGCAAAAGACTTTACCTATGTGACTAGGATCTTATTATGCTCAAAAATTCAATAGAGTTTCTGCATGTAGCACAACTCAGCCACTAGTTGGCTTTTTGTTACATTCACATGTGGCATATATAGGTATCACAATCATATAGGCAATAACCTATATTAGATTGTAATGAGAGAATCACTGAAAATATGTGTTCAGTGGCTTCATCAGCTAGGTCTCATGGAATAAGGTTGGATAACGATAACCCATTATGTCTTACAATATGTCCAACTCAATCCATCACTCTAAAATACTTTCCACTTTATACTCAAATTTCTCCATTTGGCCTCCAATGCTAGGAGAGATCGATTTAGTGGAACACAACTTATCTGCATCCTCTTCATCTTCATTCGCTCTCCAGTATCAGGATCCATCCCCTTTTGTACATCCTTTTCCTAATGCAATCACCCACACTAGGAGTCTAGGGGTTTTCAGACCCTAGTTTAGATTTACATATTTCTTTCTGTATCTTGCTTTCTCTTTATAGGAACCATTTTGGTGCTCCTGCTTTTTATTGACAGCATTGTACTCAGCAGTCCCATTGACCTACTTTTGTGTTCATTTGTTGGACATTAATAAAGTTATCTTATCTTACTATAACTTATGATGATGACTTCGAACATGTATGTAGAAATAATGTTAGCCACATGCAATCATAGATAGCCCCATGCAAATTATCATAATCCTGGAATCAAATCACAAGGACAACAAACATAATGCAAAACCAGAAAGGAAATAACTCTTGTCCATAATATCAATCATAGGTTAAAGATAAATTAGCAAACTCCCATCTATAATTTCAAACCTACTTAAAGAGAAATGGCCAAAATAACAACTAATTGTAGGTTGGTGCCCTTAAGTTCACCCTTGCATACCAAGCCATCTCTCCCAAATCACGTCCCTACTCTCGCAAGTCAAGACATCACATTTTAATGCTTAAAGTCTAATATTAGGACACCTAAATATGTCAAAAATATCCTCCTAAATATGGATGTTGTACTTTTAAGCCAGTTGTTGTCCTTAACTATAAAAGCCCCAGCCCTCAACCCCACCACCCCCAATGTATATCTCAACAAATAAAGAAAAATGAACAAATAATGGGTGTTTATCCGTATTTTTAGCATCCTAGGCACATTGTCAGAATTTAGGATTTGGCCATATGTAAACAATACAAACCTAACCCAAACTAACTTCAATTACTTCCATTGTAGGTATCTACAAAACACAAATATGCCCCTCTATATATGATATTTTGGGCAGGGTACGTACCCAAACAAACTATGGATCAACACTTCCAAAACCATAGTCAATAAAACTGCATGGCCTATACTAGAATAAATATTTTACTCACGAGCTCAAATAACTGAAATTGATAGTAATATATATGTATAAAAAATGATAATGACTGTACAATAAGGGGCCCCATATAAATATTTCTAAAGAAGTGCCTTAAGTACCTTTTATCCAGTCATGTCTTTTAGTTAGTAATTAACATAATTACATTCTTTCATTATATTTCTTATTTACTTATTTAGATTATTGTTACATTTACTATTCATATTTATTAATTTCATTTACTATTGTGTATGTAATATTGCCGTCCTCTTTTGAAATGATGTCCTTGTTATGCTGCATACTGCTACTTGTTTTTGCTTACAGTACGACCGTACTGACATATCCCAGATTTTTTGGTCTCATTTTACTGCTGCTGGGACCTTCCATATGATATGAGTGATGAGATGATGTATTATGGTGCCATATTACTGCTATGTCATGTTTACTGATGATGATATACTCATGGATGTTGTACTTCACTGCTACTGTGTGGTATATTTGATTGTTTGATGAGTATAGCTAATAGTACCAGCCATAGGTTGTCAAGGCTGTAAGGGTTTTGATTTATTTACATACCATGAACCAAGATGACACTTGGCTTTGCAAGGAATATTCCCCCTTCTTCAGTTTCATTTCTAACCTTCTCCATATCATCCATATCACACCACTCTTGGTCTGCATGCAAGTGGTTTAAAGTTGACTTGACTTCGCTTATGCTCTCCTCTTTGTGGATATGCCACCTTCCATGCTTTTTCGTTTCTCCTATGTGTCTTGCGTAGTTGTGTTGAAGTGAATCCTCCGTACAAGATGCTTTTGGGTCGATCCCCATGGCCAACTGTCAATAGTCAAGAAGAACTACAAGTAGAAATCCTAATATAGAAGGTTCTCGGATATGCTCCCCAAGCCTGACTGCCATAATAAGGAAAGCCTAAAAATGAGCAATGCCTTTCTCCTAAGATCCGAAAAATTCCCTATGGTATCAAAAATAAAATGGTTAACGGGTGGAGGAATAGGTAATCCCTGTCAAGGCTATGGACACTTGATTGGCAGCAAGGCAAGGCCTATTTGCATGGAAAAGCTTATGAAGAAAAATTCATCAAGGCTATGGACGCTTGTTGGCAATGAAGCTAAGGTCATGTCATCATTGGTATCCAAAAGGTATAAAACCAAGGCCAATATCCTTCAAACTGCTAACCCTGCAAAAAGAAAAATCAAAAGAAAGAAAAGGGAATATCGGTGTTGGGATCAAAGGGAAAGGTATCTCATAACACGCTCCCTCTGATAAGACTCCTATGGCTCTCTGCTACTTCCATGGGTTGGTTAAACTACAAATGAACCCTTACTCCATTATCATGAGTCATTTCGTCAACCTAAGCCAATTCACTTTCTAACCTAGTTCATCATCTACATTCGCCACAAAGAAGAACTAGTCTTTGTAAATGCTTTGATGCTAACATGGTATTGCTATGTTCCCAGTTCATTAATCTGATGAATTCATTGAAGATACTTATGTGGTATATTATCACGTTTTTCATGACTATGTTATATGATGAACACATTGATTCTACACCTGTACATCATTACTACTAGTCCAGCTGGGGCATTCTCTGCGTACCTTTCCTCGCCCTGAGACAGCCAAAAAGATCATCTCATACTTTCATGTTGATGCACCTGATCGGAGCAACACGCGACAAGCTAAGTTCCATAGTACTTCAGATAGGAGGGTGGTGAGACCTCGAGTCTCTTCTCATCCTTCATCTCTGGGAGACCAACAAACCTTTTTGAGATCAGCTTGAAGGGGTCGACAGTCGAATAGCACATCAATCCACACACCCCTAGAGTGCCAAGAGGAGCAGTTCCCGACAAATCCAGAGCAAAGCGCCCACTGGCCACAGGATTCCTTCTCAACCTAGGTGGATCAATCAGAGATCTATCTGGAGTTTCTTTCATTTGACCTTGGATGCTAGGAGTATCCCTCTCTCCTACATCGCCCCAGGATCGCACAACTGGACACCTATGTGGTTCTGATAACGAGCCAGCACCTAGTTCGCCCCCATTGCCATCGACCATTAGACTCAGGTGTTCTTAACATCATCGACCTCATTTTCAGCGCTCTCTTTCTCTTCTTGACAAGCTTTTGAGAGATTTTTGAGCTATCCAACCCAACCTTGGGGATACTCACTTAGTCGTCTACATCATCGTGCCTGGGATACAGTTACATACATGTTTTAGAATGTTGTCTTATTACTTGTATCTTTCTTTATTTATTTTATTTTATCATAGATTTAGTTATGACACTTTCTAGGAGTTGTGTTTGCACTCCCACATTGTACTTATATTGATTGTATCCTTTTAGTCCCATTGACCTACTTTTTGGTCATTCATTAGACATTAATAAATTATCTTTCTTGAAATACTGAGAGGGGGGTGAATCAGTATTTGCACAATTATAAATTTTTTAATCAAGAGCAAGTTGCTAATCACCAATCATAGCATATCATCAATGTACATGAAAATAACAAAATGCACACTACACAATATTTTGACGTGGAAACCCAAGTCCTGGGGGTAAAACCACGGAATCCTTTTTAAACAATAAATTTGACCCAACAACAACTAGGGTAACAAATTTAATACAACTTTTCCAACTACAACTGGAAGGGGCTACAACCCCTTAGGCTTCGTCAGTTGCAACTGACAAGCTGCTACAACAGCGTAACTCACGAGATTGTGAGCCCTAGCACCACCCTACCTCCCTGAAAAAGAAGAAGGCTGAACCTGTGGACCTGTCAAAACCAATCACTGAACTTGTTGATGATAACCTATGCTCTCCTATCACTGATCATAAGGTATGCATCATCATAGTGTATCATCAAGTATGCCTCATCGTCATAGGGTATGCATCATCATCATCAAATATACATCATCATCGTGTATGCATCATCAACATCAAGTATACATCATCAGAGTACGCATCATATATGCATCATCATCATAGAGTGTACATCATAGTGCATAGGAATGCATCATCACATAATAGCATGCATCATCATCATAGAGTGTACATCATAGTGTATAAGAATGCATCATCACATCATCACATAGTATCAACAAGTATGCATCAAGTATGCATCATGATGAATATGGTGTTGTCATTGATGACAAGCCATTAATGACAAAGGTTAAGCATGATGACATGGCAAGGACACTGGATGTGGGCATTGAAGGCATTGGAACGCATTAGAACACCAAATGGATCCAAATGACCCATTCTGTGGTCATTTGTGGCTTGATGGGGTCTTAGAACCCTTAGATGGTTTGATGGTGGTTTGACTGCCCTTGGATATTGTATATAACCCTTAGATATTGCTCTTGATTGTCATGATGATCATGGACACTTATGGAGTATGAAGTTCAAGCCCTTGAACTCTTGGAGATGGTCATGGTGCAAATGAAGGTTTGGTACCCACAAACTTGTCTTATTTGATCACACTTGGACACACTCGCTGTTATTGATAATGGTCCATAACTCCCCTCGATGATGGGCTTAATGATGTACTTATGATGTGAAAAGTCTCTTGGAAATGCAAGCAAAGGCTAATAAAAGTTAAACTCTGGAGAATAAACTTAAATGGTGAAGTCGGCTCAGAAGTACTGTTTGAATTAAAATTGGATTATAACAAGTCTGCTCAATACAATAAAAAATATTAAATTAAATTAAATCTAAGACAGGTCGGCTCCAAAGTTTATGAAAAATCACTATAAATACAAAGGAAAGTTATTCATTTTAGGGTGTGATTTTCGGTGGTGCAAGAGCTCTGAATTTTCGGGGGTAAGACAGCCACAGTCAAGAAAGTTGAAGACTGATATGTAGCAGCAGCAAAGGGTGGATTCGTGGAGAAGAATTGTAGCCCTGATTTTCGCATGAAGTAATTATACTGAGGCAGCTGCAGTTGAAGCGAAGTTCTTTTTGGTCTTTTTATGAATTCGAAAGTGATTCTAGCTTTGAATTTTGGGTGACAGTGGAGGTAGCAGCAGTCATAATATTAAAGTTTTCTTGCCCTAATCTCAGAAACGCAGACTTTTGCTATCCCTTAAGCTGACATCCGAAGGTTTAGATACAACACTCAAATTGACAGTGATCTCTATACAAGCTGTTAAAGCTTGATTCCAAGGCATTCAAAGTATGTTTCAGATTTCTCAATTCTGAGGTCATCCTTCAATCTAGACAGACCACAGAAGGAGCAGATAATTATTGACAGGTTTAGCTTGTTTGAAGAACTTCAAGGATTATGTTCCTCTGGGTAAATGCAAGCCACAGTTAATGTTGAACTCTCATCATTCATGTGAAGGGATCATTGTCTAAGATCAGCGAATCTTTCTAAGAAGCTCCAGCACTATCCTTAAACTCTGATTTTTATAAGCCAACCTTATGACTTATCAAGAATAGAGTTCAGGACACGTCATTGGCATTTATCTTAGACTTCAGAGAACAGATGAAGGTTCAAGCTCTGAGTATTGATCAACTTGAGAAGTTGACCAGTTGATTTGCAGTGGCTTGACATTGATAGCGAAGTAACTTGACAGTGGAAGCTACAACAGATTGATTTGATGGTGACAATGGACACATTTGACAGAGAATGACTTGACAATAGTGATGCATTGAATTGACAATGATCTCTTGCAGTAATGACAGTGATTGAATGGAAATGATATTGTAAGCAGTGGTTTATGACAGTGGCAATTGATGACAATGACAAAGACAGCTGAATGATGATGTGACAAGGACGTAATTTGTATGTATTTACAAGCTGGGTCTTGTAACCATTTTTCTTAGTAGGATCTAAGAAAAGACCAAGCAGAGCCTTGGATATAAGTAGGTGCTTCTGTATCAGTACGTGCTGATTTACCTCACGGTTGAAGCGGTTTGAAATACAATAAGATTACAAATTTTATATCTTGTGACTCTTGTGCAATGTGTTGATGATTATGCATTTTATTTGATGAATGAATTAATTATTGATGCAGAGTCTATTGATGAATATGATGTTGAATTGAATGTGAAATGATGACTTAAGTTTTAGAGCTTGAAGAAGTGAAAATTGAAGTAAGTCCCAGCTTACCGATTCACCCCCCCTCTCGATAAGCCATTGTGTCTAACACATCATTCATATACATCACCATCATAGAGTATGTATTGATCATATCTTATACAAACAGTGCATGTCAAATATTTGGACTCCATACCTGGGATGTGTATGACTGTTGTGGAAGACCCCAGACCAACCTCGGATTGTCAAACAAGACCAACTTCAGACTTGCCTTGTGCTAAAGAGGATCTCAACCTCAGCTCAACCTCGGGACTGTATATTCGGGATCCAAAGTATAAGGACCAAAGTGCATTTTTATTTCTTGTTGTAAGATTGTAATAAAGGCTTGAGTAGACTCATCAGAGCCCACTCCTCGTTCCCCCTGGGGGGATCCATGTCGGTGTCCCATTTTCATGGTTTGTGATTTTTAGCTAGTTCATTTTTTGTTTTCATGTTTATGCTTTACTTTTGTTGTTAAAGTGAAAGAAATACTTACCCCACACTCTCCCGAGTATCCGGAAAAGGGGAAAAAGATTCATGGTAGAATTTAATTAGAAAATCTTCCTTTTTGTTTTTTGCATCATTAAAATAAACCCCCTTGCTTTCCTGAGTACGGTTCATGGATAAGGGCTTGCCCGAGTACTAAACCTGGAAAGAGGTTCTTGGGATTTACATCTTTTAATCAAAAAACTTTGTTCAAAAATATTTAAAATCAGCAAGGCCTTCATCCTCGTATGCTCTACTTCCACTGCAGTTTCGGCTAATTAGTTGGTTGTATCATAAAAGGATTTACTATTTAGGTGACTAGTAATTAGTTTCACTTTTACTCAATCTCCCAAACAACGAAAATCCAAAGTTGTGTTTTTCTTCGTCTGGGGAAATTGTATAGAGGAAGCAAGAACTACTGAAAAAGCGATCGCAAGGCCCCGTTAGGCTACATCCTTGGTGGTGTAGTGTTGATATTCCCCCCGTGACTCCATTCATCCCACATTTATTCGTGTGCTACCACACTTTGTGAGTCTCGACATATTCCCTATACCTTCTGGTATATCGGGAATCCCCCTCCTTGCTAATAATCCAGATAATTACCACATTAATAAAACCAACCAAGAATTTACCCACTCCCTTAATTATTCATCTAATCATCTAAAATTTACCAACCGACACACTCCAATACTTTCACTGAGACTACACTAGCAACCCACATTTGCAAAATACTCTTTTCATTTTGGCACCAATCTATTCTGTTACTTTTTGCATGAGTTAATTCTGCAATGTGTCTTGAATATTGTGTATCTATTTGAACTAAGGATTGCTAAAGTAAATATTACTTGCTGTAATTGGTAGTCTCTAATTTCATTCATTTTAAAAACTCCTAGAAAAACTATGTTTCCTGCTTTCATAATTAGAAACAACCTTAGACTTATTTTATTAGGGTCCACCCCCCTTGGCCTCGCTAGGAGTCGACCTAGACGGAGGAGCCGAGTATCAGGTGACAACACTTGGCTCGAGCTTTCCCCCAAGGTCGCACCCAGTGGCTTGAAGATTTCTGCCACGTTACCCGAGGTGCGAATTAGGCGGCAACACTCTCTTCAAAAAATCCACATCTAATCAATCTTAGGGAAGCCCCCTTGGCCTTGAGAGCTCGTCAAAGAGATGGAAGTTTGCACTAAGGTGGCAGTGGTGCATTCTTCTGAGGTTGCTCCTTGATAGCACAAGTGGATTGGGACTTTTCCACCCAAGTGCTAAACGTACTAGCTTATCAACAAATATATTTTGACCAAGTGCTTCAATTATCACCAAATCAACACCAGTGGATCCAAAGTGGCCATAGGATTTTTTAAAAATGGTATAATAGAAAATTTGTAATATTTTGCTTTAATCATTGAAAGTGTCAAATATCATGTCAACACTTTTGTCCCATGTGGCAATTTGGCCTTGTGGATGGTGTTGATGTTTGTAGTTCGGACAAGAACTTCTGCACAGGTTTAGTGTCAAATGTGCGTGAAGTCGTCCAAGTCAAATCTATTTTGTAATTCACTTAATTAAAGTGAAAGTCTTCTATTTTGTTGTTGAGTCTAATAAAGTGCACTTTTAATGCATTGGTGATTTACACTAATCTCAATCGTCGATCAAACCGAGAGATTAAGGTTTTAGTAGATTAGGGTTGCAGCTGAAGCATAAAGGCAAGTCAAAGTAGAGGATAAAAGACACATTCATTATTCATTCAAAAGACAGTTTGGTCGGGAGGTGAATTAATTCATTCGTGAAGCATAATTAGAGGCAGGTACAACAATTCCATACAGTCGTACAGACCGGCATAGTAGATCCGTACAGTCATACGAATCCATACAGCATTCCATACCGTCGTACAGACAAATCCATACGNAGAGGCAGGGACAACAATTCCATACAGTCGTACAGACCGGCATAGTAGATCCGTACAGTCATACGAATCCATACAGCATTCCATACCGTCGTACAGACAAATCCATACGGTCATATGTAACAGTTCAGTACAGACATACAGACAGCTGTCTAGCGGGGCAACGAATTTCAAGCTGTTTCTCAGTTTCTGGTGGGCAGTTTTCTTAAGTAAGTTGCAAATTTTGCTTTGTTTGAGTGTACCGTACAGCTACACGTTTTTGGGAGCTGTGGAGGTTTCCTTGTAAGCCTAGATCTTTTAATGAAAGGCTTATTTGAAGGTGCAGATCGTCTGTGTATTGTGTTTTGCTTCCGCTGTTCATTTTCACTTTTCAGCTATATGTGTGATTGTTGCATGTTCAGAAATATTCATTTCTGCTATTAAATAAGTTCAGATCTGATTATTTAATTAAGAGAGACATAGGACAGCAGTCACCTAGGGCCTAAAAATTTACTGATAGTTTAATAAAAGCTATCTATCTATCTATGCACCAATCATCTTGGAAAATTATTATCCCATTTAAAGCATGTTAATTGACTTCGACCACCCATAAACTTTCTTTTCTTTCCCACAACTTATTAAAAGTCGGTGCATTGTTCTTAAAGCAATAAATACTTTTTTCCAGACAATATAAATAGACAAAGTAAGACGATCTTCTTTCAAGTATATAGGACAGCCTCGGCTAAGTCATTACAAGATTATGCTATTTAAGCCTCTCTATAAAACTAAGCTGTACATCAAATTAATACAGGTATGCATTTAACATGGTTGTTTTTACAATATCCAACCCTGAACAAAGAAATGCAAAATGTGGTAAAATGGAGAACACAAGATAATAAAAATAATCTCTCAACATAATAGTGAACTCTGGTGTAAAGGAATTTTGGAAGAGAATATAAAAACCTGTTCTCTGTAATGACTGAGAAATTCCTAATTCGCAAGAATAGGATCATTATACCAAACATTACTTCGATGAAAATGGAGCAAGTTTCCTTGAAGCATATAGATAACCAACCCTGTCAATCACCAAAATTCAAAAAGTCTGTTAACCTCAAAACTTTATGTAAACATTTCAATGGTATTATAAACATTACATTTATATTTCAAAGAGGCAGGATTTAGAATTATACTTCAAGATCTCCAGTGGTTACCAATGAAGATGTTGAGAATGCAGCATAAACTAAGACAACAATCTAAGATATTTTTCCCTAATACAAGCATATATGGCATTTAAGATTCTAAAGATAAAACATATGAAGGAACAATAGATACATAAGATATTGAATACAACATACATACGACTCTAATGAAAATGTGAGCAAGCAAGAAGAAACAATTGCCCAATGAATAATGAAGCATATATTCATTGTATCTCCAAGAAATGTGAACTTAAGCAGTAAACAAGACCTCAAAGCTACAAAACCATGATGTCACTGGGTAAGCTACAAAAGAAAACTATGAATCTAACCTAAAAACTAAAAGGCGAACTCCAAAGATGGAGAGCCAAACTAGGAAAGAGATGTACAAAGGCATTGGATCTAAGATCAGTAATACAAGAAGTGTAACTCTGTCACCGGTTCGCTGGAACCATCTCTCCTAACATCCGAGGCCGAATGAAATAAACTCAAAATAAAGCTCTGTCTAGAGGACAAGCTGGAGGAGGAGCTAGACTGGGTAATGCATTATTGCCTGAGGTGGGGGTCATGCAGCTGTGACCTGGAAGAAATCATCAGGTTGTTGGTATGGGGCCGATACTGTCTATGCCACTGAGATTTGACGTAGGTGGTCATCCAAATCCGAACTAATCCAGGGCCAAAAACAGTGCTATCATATATCTATCTCTTGGTGCCTCTAGAAGATGGGAGTGCCGAAACAAATAGTATTGGTGTGCGCCTGTATGGCTTCCAAAAAATCGTACAAAATTGTTGCTGAAAACTTTAATTGCCCATATGGTCATACAGAACTACCTACGCATGAGTCAATTAGCAATTGTGTCCTATAGCGACAACTGTTGAAAAGTTAACTCTGAAGGTCCTCCCATGTTTTTGGTGTGGGTGTGATGAGAGGACTAGAAATTTTTTGTCCTTATGTATTTATGTAACAAAGTGGCGTTTATGTAAATAAAGTGAATGTGTTTTTATACTTTAGAAAAGTGGGTCTCACTTAAAAGATGTATTTAATAATTATAGTGTTTAATTATTAAAAAGTGAGATAAGTTGTAGACCATTGATTTTGTAAATGATCTTCAACCCTAGATTAGGTAGTTGATGAAAGTAGTTACAAAAGTAAAGTATAAAACAAAGAGAGATAAGATAATAATTTATAAGATAAGATAATTTTATTAATGTCCACTAATGACCACAAAGTAGGTCAACGGGACTGTCGGTTACAATGATATGTTCTGCATGTGGGAGGATAAACCGATCTCCCGTAAAGAAAATACAATATAAGCAATACAAGTGAAATGGAAAGAAGAAAGAAATAAAGATGTGTAAGGCGAGCTAGTCTGTAGCATGGGAGAGCACTTGGTCCAATTCCAACCCTGTAACCCTGCATAGGGGCAGAGGAGTCCAGATGGGCAAGATCCAAGAACCAAAGTAATCAAGGAGAATCTGGTACTTCTAACATCCGAGGCTGAACAAGGAAAACTGCGGAAACTGTTGTAATGTCCCCATTCAAATAATTGCATAGCAGGACAATTTCATCAATCCTACTAGTTCCCTAGGTTTGATGGATACATTTGGAATTTTAATAAAGGAGCTAATAAATGATGTTTACACATTAGAATGGAATAAATATTTAATAATGTAGCTTATTAAATAAATACAAGAGAAAATTGAAGTGGCAATGGAGCATGGAGACTATGGGGCCCACACAAGCTAGAAATTTGGACCACATGGCATCCTCCTCTTGTAATTTCAAATCCATGGGAATCCTAAAGGTCCTTGGATGAGTTAGAAGGCTAATACACTTGGCCATATGCATCATAGGTCGAATTTGGGAGGAAATGTAACTTATAACATGGGAGAGGAAGAGTCATTTTGGAGCTAGTGAGACACTTGGACTAGATTCCCTAGCTCTATGACAACAATGATGAAGATTTTATGACACAAATCAGATCTGAAGGCTGACATATGACATATCTAACATGTCAGGTCAAAATAGAGCATCCAACAAAGCTCTCATGTGAGTTGGGGAAGCTCAATGGGCTCCAACTCAAATTTGGGAAAAGTGGAAGGCTAGGAAAGGGAGGACACGTGGCAAATCCTGAGCACACACCCTAATTCGAATTGGCTTGAGTTTGTGGATGGATTGGGAACCTTAGAAGGCTAAGGATGTTTATAAAATACAGGAAGAAACCAAGAGAAGAGCTTTTGATCATTTGAGAAATTGTCATTTGTGAATTGTGAGAGCTGGTGGATGACTAGTTTTCTTGCCTTAGCCAATTTCAAAGGTGAAAGATTCCCATCCAAGTTGGTGTTTAGAGAGGCCACTCAGGTCTTTCAAGGAGCTTTAATGGAGTCTTATTTGCAAGTGTAAGCTACAGGAAAGCATGTGGATTCTTCTATTGCAGCACTCTCTATCAACCATTTCCAGTTTTCTTTGCATATTCATGCTCATGGAGGGATTGCACCTTGGGTGAGCTCATGTACTCTTTGGGAGATCTATTTCTAATTTATTTATGATTGTAATCAGTAAATATGCTCTGTTCTTCACTCTCATAAAGTTTCAAGTTGAAATACCCAATATTTGTATGTCAAAATGACTTTTAATGAGCAAAACAGTGACCATTTCCACTCTATTTTGATATATGCTATGGTAATGCTTATCATTTCGAATGGAGGAATGTATCTCTGATAAATGTATGATGAATGGACTGTCATTAATGTTTATTTCAAGTCTCATGTTCAGTATTTAAGCATTGGAAGCCATTTTACTCATTTTTATTGCATTGGGAGAAGATTTGGTGCATTTTCCCCAAGGCTCGAAATTGTGATTTGGTAATTGTTTTGGAAAGAGTCATAACAACATGTATAAACTTAACCATGATGCATATAAGACTTTGAAAATGTCCCTTACACATACCCTGTCTCTGTTCTGAAATTCAAGTGACTTTGGGACCATTTGTGAAGCCATTTCCAGTAATTACCCAGGGGGAATTGGAGCCCCAATTTGCTAGTAAAGACTCCTACTTTGAACAGAACATTAAACTAGTTTGCAGAAGTAATTGTGGGGTCATAAAACATCCCTGAACATCATATTTAAGTTATAATATCAGTCATGTACCTTCTGGTAAAATTTGGGAGCATTTGGGCCAATTTGGAGGTCTAGACATCAAAACTAGTTAAGGCCAAAATTGGGGAAAAAATGAAAAAAATTGGTCATTTAATAAAATTTCAAAAAGGGATATTACAACTGCAGAAGTGTCTGCTGCCTTGATCCGGAACTGGTAGGCGCGGGGTGTCCTCTAGCACGATGTTGGCGAGGTCTGTAGGGTCCTAAGTGCCTCACGAAAGGGGGGTCTAGTACGGAGTTGCCGCTGAGATCTCGTGTGTCAAGAACCTCCAGCCCTTACTGATCTAGGAGCTAGGTCGATGTCAAGGTCAGTAGATCTCTTGGTGCCTCTGGAAGATGGTAGCCTGCTGAAGAATGTCATGATCTATTGTGTGGTGTCTGGTCTGGTGGGAGGCTGAAGGAGCTGCGCTCGAAATCTAAGGGCCTCCTGGATATAGAGCACTAGACATCTATGATCGGTGTACCTAAAGAAAGCGGCTAAAGTTTGGAGGCCCCTGAACTGTCAGTAGAAGCGTCCTTTGATCTCATAGTAGACAGGACACCTGAAGATAAAATGTGACTCGGTTTCCACTTCCTAAAGGTGACACGGTTGGCAAATCCTCTCTGATCTATCAATATGATGGTCTGACTCAACCCGGAGTCTATGAGAGCCAACTCTGAACTGTCCGAGAGGAATCCGAAGGGCGTGCATCCAGTGGTGGAACGTATACTGGGGCCAGACAATGAGTCTGGCTCTGAAGTCCAGAAAGTGCTCAACATAAAAGGCCATTTTTGGGCGCAATCCTCCTGGAGGATTAATCCAAGTAACCTAGACGAACTGCTTATAGATGTCATCTCTGATAATCTTGTTTAACTCTTGTCTAGTTGGCAGAAGGTGCCCAGGGGCATCCAGAGAGTACTAGAACAGGGAAAGACGATCTAACTGGATCCCTACAGAAGCAAGAAGACTCGAGACCCCTGTGAGTCAACATTTGGTCCTGCCTGGGTGGGAAGCGCTAGCTATTGTCTAAGCAGAGCAATAAACTAGAAAAGGGTACACATCCCGGCCTTTTGTTGAGTCGGCTAACCCTCGAATCCAATGCAAGAAGGAAACCAGTCTGAAAACTGTCTCGAGGCGGAAGGGCTGGGCTCCAAACTCAGCGAGGATGATGTGCTGCGGTACTGTCTATTTACATCTGATGATACGTCGGAGAAGAGAGATTTTCACACATGAAAAATCAGACTCATAAATTTTTGGTCAAATGACCCAGGCAAAACACCAACCTCCGGGGAAAACCTGTGAGAGAGAAATTCTTTATTAATTCTTCAACAGTATAGCAGAAAGAAAAAAAATTCAGTCACTACTTATCTCAACCAAAAGATTAAATATCAACCTCAAAATTCGTGCCCACTTCAGAAATTCAAACTCAGAATTTTCAGCCTGCAAACCTCCTCGAAAACCGTGCTGCTACAGGATTGTATAGACGTACAGACGTTGTACAGCCTGACAATACGGCCTTCTGCCTCAAAATCCGTGCCCTGTTCTGACTAAAAAGGTACAGTACGAACAGTACCATATGGCTACAATTAATGCTCTTAAATGCTGCCTCGAAAATCATGCCCACTAAACTACTGTTCATTCACCTCAAAATTCATGCCTGAGAAAAAAAACTTCAACTGCGTTTTCTCTCGTTCTCTGAAATTCAACTCTCTCTCAAAAAATGAAAACTAGTGCCTCTTCACATGGAAAATTGTCTTTTAGGTAAAAATTGAATGGGTGAGCGAAAGGTCATCTAATCCAAGGGCCTAGATTAGATTAGATGAGTGATTG
Organism: Pseudotsuga menziesii; assembly: GCA_001517045.1. NCBI lineage: Eukaryota > Viridiplantae > Streptophyta > Pinopsida > Pinales > Pinaceae > Pseudotsuga > Pseudotsuga menziesii. Next base: position 72,042 of record LPNX010725239.1, read on the forward strand.
TGATAAAAATCACTTTTTCTCCAAAAATTAAAATTTAGTTCACTCACTTTTTAAAGTTTTATTTAAAGTACACTTTAATCACTAAAGTGCATTTAATGATCATCTCAAGTCATTAATATAAAGTCCATGTGACATAACCCCTTTTTCTAGTGACTTAGGCAAACGTCACAAAGGGGAACAACTTTCAAGGTATAAAACTTCAACATTTATTTGTGGACTTTATCTTCATAACAACTTAAAATTGCAGCATTCTTTGCAATGCAACTAGACCTTGCAGACTTTAATGATGTTTGTGGTTTTTACTTAGCAGAATTTTCTACTTGTACAAGCTACTGTAACCTAGCAAAATCAAACTTAACCATTTGACTCAGATCAAACCTTCATCCAACCTTCAATAAGGTAAACTTTTCTGTACTTGTTGCCAAGAATACTGTATGCATTATACATTTAGAATAGTGTTAATTTACTGGCTAAAGATACTTGCATCAAATGAATAAAAAACACACAACTTCAAACAGGAGAGAGAAGGCATCCCATCAATATTATGTCTAAAAGTATTTAATGTGTAGGTAAAACTGGAAGTTGAGACAGACCAAAGGAAAATATCGTATGCAATTTCACTAGCTTAACCCTCAAAAATACTAATTCTATTGCATAATTCTAGAAAAATATTTTAGTTTGTTCACATCTTCTAATAATGTAATCTAACTTTTAAGAAAACAATATATACGTTGCAAAACAAAAGAAATACTTGTATTTGAAAATTTATTGCAGGAATGAACTTATGAATGCAATTTGAGCTTAAATTTTTCCTCTAAAAACTAAACAAGCAGAATTATTCTACATGTCTCTTATAGATGGGACATACACATTTTGAGATCAGGAAAACAACAGTGAACTAAGTGTTTTCATTTAGTCAAAAAACCCCAATTTTATGCAGTCTGAAAGTATCTAAAATGAAAAACCTCTGATACTACACAAGCGCTCAATACCTCTGATGACGAGCAGATTGTCCACAAACGAGGCAGGTCTAGGAAGGGCTTTATGAACAACCAGATACATAGAACCCAATTTTGCGATAGAATATAGTGACGTTCAAATCTCACTATAATTAAAATTCCCACCTGTACATGAGTAAAATGCAATAAATTATGAAGCATGTTCCTCATATACTGAAAACTGTAGATTAGATATATGTCTTCAGCACGCTACATCAGAAAATTTTGATGAGTTCATATCAAAATACTTGATAAAATCATGAAGGTTAATCTCACAACTTCAACTTACCCAAGTTGCAAGCTGCGAACTTTGGAAAAGCCATTCATGATAAACAAACTCTCTTCCTTGAAGGACTATAAAGAGCAACATGGATATATCGAAAATGCAAAGAGAGATTCCAAAAGCAGGTATAATATTCAACCACTTCATTTTGTGAGGGTGCATTGAACTCTGCTGAATTTCCACAAATGATTGATCCTCCTGAAATAAAGATTTTAAAGGGGAACCCATAAAAATCACATTTGAAGGCAAAATTAAACTACAAATTGAATGGGAAAAATACATGGGGTAAAACACAGATATATCATATATATTTGTAACCTAAAAGATAAACATATTTGGTAATAAAAAGAGATATGCTGTGCAAAACTGCTCATATGACATCTAATGGTTAATCTTCATCAATAACGATATCCAAGGTTAACAATATTGTATAGAGCTTTAATACAAAAAGGGCAGGCAGTCAATGCAGCCTCTGCATGAACAAGCAAAAGTAGTCCAAAACTCAAAAATTGTGGATTGCGTAGGCAAAAACATCCACATACATAGAACTGCAAGTCAGGATTCCATAATCAAAAGATAACTAACAACAACAAAACAAAGGACCAAATCCCAACCATAAATAAACTATGAAGCAACAACACAAGCATTGGTAGAAGATTGGTCATGCTCATCCAAGGTAGAGCCCCATCCAATCACCCAGGAGCACCTCCATTGGCTACAAAATCTTCTCCCATCTATAGGTGGGTAGCTCAAGATGTTAAAGAAATGTAACTTCGGAAGATATTCTATTGTATTTTTTATTATTCCTCCTTCGGGAGATGTCCTTGATGTAATTGGTCATGTAAAAGTCTTGAGGTAAAAGCTCCATTGTAAGTCGGGTCAATAGCACCCACAAGAAAATTATATAAATGTTATTTTGAATCTCCCTTGGCCTTCTCATTTAGTTGGCTTAAAATGGCAAAGGACCTGGATGGTGTGACAACCGGCACCTGCTCGGTGGCCAGGTCCTTTGCAGGTCATTGTTTTAGCTGCCTCCCCCTCTACCGTCCTGGATAGGATAACCTCAAGGTGGCTACAGAAACGGTGAAAACAGGCACCAATAGCCAAAAAAATTGTCTAATTCAACCACAGTGAATGCATTAAGTATTCATAGTGAATACAATATGTATCGTCCAATCACACTAGATTTAAAATGTTGTAGATACAAATACTATGTCAAGTGATTCCAAATATCAGTTGCAACTACAAGTTAATCAATATGCACATATCAAATAATGGATGGTCACGCCCACTGAAATTTATTTCTACTCACCTTTCTCCATTTAATGACTGAACTGAAAAGCATGAGAAACAGAGTGAAAATGTTCATTCCGAGACCAAAAAATGTATTAGTGGTTAAGAAAAACACTTTAAGATGATGGAGAAACTTAAACAAGAATACAGAAGAAAAAATGTCATCTGCACATAAAAAGCTCAGCTCAGATTATTTGAAGAACTTCAAAAATACTTTGATTGTTTAACAAAACTAAGCATAACCAAAAGCATGCTCATCATTTAATTATGATTGAAAGGATATATATTCTCAAAGCACCGGGTGAAAAGATATCCACTCCTAACCTGCAAATGACATAAAAAAATATTAAAACTATAGCAGCAAGATAACATCATGAATTTCACTTCCAAAGAAAGCTCAAATTATAGACAAAATGGTAAATGCCAACTCTTGTTCTACAAAAGTTCTTCTACTAATTTGCTTCCCCGAATCAAAGCTCATAAATTATACAAGTATATCCTCCAAAATAATTGGTTCAATCATATACAAGCAAATTGTCTACATAAATCTTAGCAAATAAACAAGTTAAATCACCAGGAGAACATTTTTAAGAGTCTGTTGTGTCAAGAATAAAATTGTCTTTGCCCATTGTAAATTACAATTATAAATAAAAAAGGAATGAATGTCTTCATGTACTTGTGTAATCAGATTATAGGCATGGAAAGTTGTGTTAATAGCTATATCCCCCTAACTTTCCAATGCTCATTAATCAATAAGTGTAGAGGATAAAAAAGGAATGTGTAATGTTCCCAAAAGTGACATGCATGCAAACCCTAAAAATGACATGCATGCAAACCCTAAAAGTGAGATGCATGCAAACCCTAAAAATGACATGCATGCAAACCCTAAAAGTGAGATGCATGCAAACCCTAAAAATGACATGCATGCAAACCCTAAAAGTGATATGCATGCAAACCCTAAAAATGGCATGCATGCAAACCCTAGAAGTGATATGCACGCAAACCCTAAAAGTGACATGCATGACATCTAAGCATTATTTAATGATGCATGCACTCAATTAAGTCTCCATGTGCATGCATGCAAGTCAACTGCAAATTAGAAGTTAAAGTGACCTAATTAGGTCAAAAGTTAGGGTTTTCGCAGTTGAAAGTTATAAAAGAAAGATAAAGTGAATGGAGACTTTACTTTTGGATTATTATTATTTTGGAGCTCTTGAGAAGCAGCACAGTGTGCGGCCAAAACAGTTGGGGTTGGAGACGACGTCTTCAGCTAACGGGGTTTCGGCAATGAGACATCTGCCCTAGTCTCCTTCAGGATAAACCATCCAGGTTTGTCACCGTATCTATTGCATTCATCATTATCCAGTATTCCAGTATAAGTCCGAAGGTTATTGCAGATTCATCCGTACAGCTAGGGGCATTTAGCTGGGAAACCCTAAGTCATTCACCAGGACTCTGGATCACCATATTTCTTCCGCACGCAGCTTGCATCCTCATTGATAGAATCACTCTACTACATTGGGTGATTATCAGCTATCAAATTGTCCATCCGAGGCAGCTAACAACAGTTTACAAGGTTGTGGGGGCGTGCGCAGCAAATTGGTAGATCAATTCGCTAGGGCATCTGGAGAAGTCAAAACTCTTGCATGCTCCGGCCATCCTCTCCGGCACGGGCACACGTTCCTTCCGACTTATTTCCAGCTAAAACTGACCATCCCTTCAGCAAAAACGTCACACTTGTTTGATTCAGCCATCCGGGGTATTACAACAGAAAACAAGGTCATTTCTTCATCAGCTCAGCTCATCTTGCATGCATAGTCTCTCTGGATCATATTCAGCCGGCTTATCAGTGGTAAGTGTTCATTCGATCCTGCAAACCCTAACCCTAATTTCAGCTATAAAATAGGGAAATTTTGCATGGCAGTTTGCATGCGTGGCTATTTCAGTAAAATTGCATAGAAATAGAAAATATCAGTATTTGGGATATTACAGAATGGGTGGTGATTGGTCAAGGGAAAAAGACCTTAGACAATAGCTCCAGTGATAGAGTTTTATTTATTTTTACCAAACTTAAGAAAGATAATTAATGCATAAGTGGTTGAATTAGCACATTCAACTCTATTCTAATTTGTTTCAAGCTCTGAAAATTTGAAAACTAGCCAACTACGATGGCATGGGGAAGTCTGGCAATCTGTGCTTTGTCACTTCAATAATATGTCTATCTCGCACAACGATGTGAAAGTGAAGTTAATGAGCTGTTCGCAAAGTTGAGCCTTGATGAGGGCACAAAGGAGATAACTGCATGTAGAAAGGGTTGAGTATCATGGAGAACTTAGAAGAGTAGGAGGATTTGGTCATCAAAGCCGACAAAAGAATTCGGATAGGGGCATGCTTTGAGAATTTCTACCAAATAAGGGAAGCATTATATATCTTACATCAAAAGAAGCAAAGACTTGAAAAGTTGTAGGCTACTCGACATTAGATATGGAAAGCAAATAAGATTGTTGCTCCACTCAATATTATAATGTGTGTGAAACAATTTGGATGGTGAATGGGGAAACAAATGAGAATATTTGCATCCAATCTTTTCCCATTATTTTTCAGGACATGCCTATGATTAGTACATGCAATTCCTTAGGGACATTTAAATAAAGTTTGATAGATATCCAAAAGCGTTTAGAGAAGGGGATACAATTACTAACTAAGGATAGTCACACTGTTTATGAGATAATTCGAAAGAAGAGTGCAAGGAAACTATCAAATTGTACCATTCACAGTTGCAAGTGCTAATAAAGAAATTAGAGTATGCACGCATACCAAGGATCTGGAAAGCAGAAATTGAACGTGACTCTTTCGAGTTCTATCATTTCAACCTTAAAGTTAGAGACAAAAGATTAGATTGAGACTAGGATGAAGTCCCCTAGTATAGTTGAAGACGACAACAAGGAGCCATTGCCAATTGCAGCCGTATGTGATCAAAATGATTAAAGCATATGAGAAGGAAAATGTAAAGGTAAAAAGGAGGTGTGTTGTGTGGATAGATACATACACGATCATACCACAGGTAATTGTCTACAAAATACAAGTAAACATTGTGATATTTGTAAAGTGAAAGATCACTCCCTTGAAAAATGTCCTTACAATTTAAAAGCTAAGATAAGATAATTTCATTAATATTCATAAACGACCAAAGAATACGTCAATGGGACTAGAAAATATAGTGAATGAACACAAGAAAGTGGGAGTGACAAGATCACTTCTAAATGCTAAGAGATGAAAGAACAGAGTAAGAACAAAAGAGAAATACATGATAAAGGGTGCACCGAAAAGGTAAACCTTGGAAGAGAGGAGACACTACTCAATATCACAAAAAAAATGAAAAAATATGATTTTAACCCAAGAAGCTAATAAGACAAACTACATGAAGGAACTATTGACAGATACAAAAACCTCTGATCAGCACCATACGGGCAGCAGATAAAACAGGTCTGGGCAGGGTAAAACAGGTCACGAGCAGGCAGAGAAGGAATTTCAGGCAGCCTGTGTTTTCTGGACAGGAGAGAGAAAGATTAGGGCGGCAATCCCTAATCTGCTAAAAGCCCTAATTTGGCTTTTTTGTGTAAAAGAGTATCTTCTATGTAATTGTGGATCTGTGGTACAAACCCAGTTAGGGTTTGAGAATTCTTGAAGAACTCAATCATCTCATTTACGAGATGAATTAGTAATGCTTTTGGGGCTTTTGTCCTTTGTAGGCTTCCCCAGCTAAAAACTCTTGTGTTCAGTGTGTTGTTGATGTGTTGATGTGATTTACTGCACTTAACATTTGTTTATATTAGTCTGCAATTTTTTAAAGTATTCATGCTAATGCTAAAAATTCAACATGGTATCAAAGCTTAGCATGTGAAGACCCAGTAAGAAGAAATTGTTGTTGTCTTCCTAGACCTTGGGATATTTTGTAGACTTGACATTTGACTAAGTGGCAGAGATGGCCATCAACATCTTCAGACCGAAAGAGAAGCTTCAAGGTTCAGCTAACTACAACTCCTAGAAAGCTAGGCTTACAGCTAGTCTAGAAGAAAATGACCTTGATGACATTGTGTTCAACGTCAATGAATAGCCAACATCTAATGCTGGCAAACTTGCTTACAAGAAGAAGCAGGCTAAGGGTAGAAGGATCATCTATGATTCTGTCAAAGAAACTATGATGCCCAACATCACAGCATTAAAGACTACCAAAGAATGCTTTGACACCTTGGCTGACTTGTATGAGAAGAAGGCTCCCAGTCAAAAGAGAGTCTTGAAGAAAAGGCTACGAACTTTGAAGTTTAACAAAGATGAAGGGGTTGATTCCTTCTTCACAAAGATTGCACAGGTAAGAGATCAACAGATTGCTATTGGTATTGTTGTTGATGATGGTGACCTAGTGCAGACTATCGTCGACGGTCTCCCAAGCTCTTGGGAAACATTCCTGGCATCTGTAAGTGAATGTGAGAATCAGCCAAACTTTGAAAGACTTTGGCATTGTTACCAACTATTTTGTACCATAGTTGAACCTCCTGTTGGGCCTCCATTTGATGAACATGATCAATGTTCATATCCAGTGCAGCAGAAGTTCAGAATGTTTTGCCTAGCCAATTTTGGCAAGTCATTTTTATTTTTATGCTAAAATGACCATGCCCCATGGGGTTTTTGTAATAAAGTGTGCTAGTAGGGGTTTTGAACAGCTGGGTCTCCTAAGACGTAATTTTCAACTAAGGTATTCCAAGGAGTTTTTTCCCTTGTCAATCATGCTTTGCCTATAGCCAAGTATAATCGATGAGGTTTTCTCCCTCTTCCTCCAAAGCTGGAATGCCCGATTTTGAATTTTGGGCCTTAAGAGTTATTAAAGTCCAACTAGTAAATATGAACCTACTAAACACTATTGGTATGTTCTATGGTCATTTCCTAAGCCCCGGGATGCTTTAAAAAATTGTCCGAAAAAGTTTTTACCAAAGGCATTGAGTTTTTTTTATTTTTTATTTTTTAACTATAGAGAATTAATTAAACTTTTCAATTAATTAAACCATTTTGACCATGGTTTAATTGAAAATTTTCATTTTGTAATAATTAAGTGGTTCGGGTGGGTTTTTGGCAAATAAACACTTATTTTAAGTGGTTCGGGTGGGTTCTACTCATGCATACGAGACCAGATATCTATTACACAGTGAATGCTCTAAGTCAGTTCATGTCCGATCTGAAGCACATACACTAGGCAGCTGCTAAACACGTACTCAGATATGTGCGAGGTACTATCACTTATGGGCTCAGGTATACTTCCAGCTGTGGAGTATTATTATCAGGATATGCTGATTCAGATTGGGTTGGTAGTGCAATAGACCGAAAAAGTACCTCTGGTTACTGCTTCAGTATGGGATCTGCAATGATCTCTTGGTCCAACAGGAAGCAGGGTTCCATAGCTCAGAGTACAAGTGAGGCATAGTATATTGCTACAAGTGATGCCTGCAAGGAAGCAGTTTGGCTCAGAAAACTTCTATCTGATCTGTTCGGTGGAAAGCTTGACTCAACGATCATCATTGCGATAATCAGAGTTGCATTAAGCTTTCGGAGAACCCGATGTTTCATGATAGATCGAAACACATTGAAATGAAGTATCATTTCATCAGAGACCTAGTGCAAAGAGGTGCTTTGAAGTTGCAGTGCATTCATACGGATGAACAGATTGCAGATATCCTGACCAAGCCTCTGATAGCATCAAAGTTCGTGTACTTTCGTGACAAGCTTAGCCTAGTAGAGAATGCCTCTCTCGCTGAGAAGGAGTGTTGATTTTTTTGAGCAGCATCGAGAGCCATTCTCTTAGGAGAATGGAGACACCTAGTCCGAGACCAGGGTGTGGAACCAGTCCAGCACTAGGGGACTCAACCTAGAGTTGAATGACCATTCTGTTAAATGGGGATATCTGGTCGGGGACCAAGATATGGAACCAGTCCAGCACTAAGGGACTCAACCTTGAGTTGAGTGACCATTCTGTTGAATGGTGACATGTGGTCCGAGACCAAGATGTGGAACCAATCTAGCACTGGGGGACTCAGCCTAGAGCTAAGTGGCCATTCTTTGAATGGAGGCACCTAGTCAGTTACAAGGAATTTAACCTAGTTCGGGACTAGGGGCTCAGCCCAGGGCTGAGGGCAATTCTCCGAGAAAATGGAGGCGCTTGGTCTGTTACTAAGTATTTGACCTTGTGTCAAATTATGCAGCCTATGGCTAAGGCACCTGGTCTGTTACCAGGAGGACACTATAAGCCCTAGACCGGGTCTAAGCATGTGTGGCACTCTGACCCTCGATCGATGGGCTTTGTGATCTTCTCCAAGGCTTAGCTACCCTTGGTTAAGACACCTTAGTATCCGATCTTGGTGTCACACAGAGTGTGAGATAAAAGCATTAGAAATTCTCTTTGTTTATGATGATGTACTTTGAGTGGGGATGAAGGACCACCTTGACCACAAGGCACTTGAAGAAGGCTAAAGCAAAAGTCTAAAATACATAAGGACCCTTAGTACCACTAAGGTGTCAAAGTGATAAAAGAATAAAATAATAAGGACCGTTTTTGCACTTGTCATTTGTTTATGTTAGTCTGCAATTTTATAAAGTATTCATGCTAATGCTAAAAATTCAACATGTGCAACTTGAGAGGCACTTAGGAACATTGCCCAATATCACCTCAACAATACTTCCTCTCTCTTTATGTCGGTTCTTTTCCAACACAAGGGTGGAAATCCTAGAAAAAAATTGTTTTTAACTTTTATTATGTTTTCTTTTAGTGCAGAATGGATGGAAGAATTCACCAAGACCGGTGTCTACCTAGTTGGGCTATGGAGTAAAGGCCAATGATCAAGACAGTTTGATTATGATGATGAAATAAGGCATGAGTAGGATATTAATAAAATGTTCCAACCAACCAAATGGATCCTCTTTAATATGCAGAAATATAAGAGAGGGCCCTTCCAAAGATGGACCTCACCAAAATACAAAGCAACTGGATATAAAGTGCAACCATGAACAAGAAAAAGACAACAGCAACCTTTCTGCATACAGAAGTGACAGCATCAACATCCTGAACAACGATAATAGCAAAAGGTAGAGAGGGTTACACCTCAACCTTATCCCCTTCTTAATATGCCCTTCTACAAAGATTATCTCAGCTGCTTGCAAAAGTAACTTCAGCTATCAAATTGACCCATAGAAAATGGAAAACACAAAGGAAGATAATAAACCTCAACTTGAACTTGTCCTTTTACTTCTTCACTTCAACTAGATCTTCAACAAAGTCCTTTCAGCTCTTCTTCTCCTCTTCCACATACTCTTTGTGAATGAAAACTCCACTTTATTTATAGGCTTCCACCTTTAATAAACCCTAAATTAGGGTTGAGTTCTTTAGGGTTTGAAGGGCAGTCAACAATATTCCAAACCCAAAGATATGTCCTCCTACCTAGGGCGCAACTCCCTAGGCATCCTTCTTGTGGTTCGAGTGCTTCCCCAACAGTAGCGCACCTCCTCATGCAACCTTGAAAGCTCTTTAACCCCAAAGCATCTCTTCTTGAATGAAATTTCAAGTTGTTTCACCTTTTCCTTAGGAGACCAACCGATCTATCAATAAATGAAACCATTAAGTTATCATTTCACAACCACATGTCACTCCCCTAGCTTGGGCTCTCCTTCATTAATATCATTTCTTACCCCTTCATGCCATTAATATATTTTAGCTACCTCCATGAAGAGGGTGTTAATCATTTAAGTAGGCCTTTAACCATGTTAAGTGCAATTTAGTGGAGTGTGTCGTCATCACAAGCAGGGTGTTTTCTCCTTTAAGATTTACTTGACTTGTTAATCATTTAAGTAGGTCTTTGACCATGTCAAGTGCAATTTAGTGGAGTGTGCCATCATCACAAGTAGAGTGTTTTGTCCTTTAAGATTTACTTGACTTTACCTCGCCATAAATTGTGCCTAGGACATTTCAAGCAATAACAACACCTCCCTCTGAATAGAGAATGCTAGAACAAAAATCGAGGAAATGAGTAGTAAGCATAGTCAAACAGAGAATCTAATTAAGTTTGAGAGAATTGACTTCACTCATATTTTATGTCTACGTTAACTATAACATGTATGGGCCTTTCAATGCCTTATGTAACACCCCTTAACATCTTAATCCATTTCATTAGCTAACTGGAATAAGAAGTTATGTTTCCTCCTAATTATTTCTTAAACACCCAAGAGATATCAAGACATTAGGTAAATACTTCATAAAGGGGCATTAGAAGGACAATGTAGGTGTGGTGTTTTCTCCTTATTATCTCCCTAGTATCCAAAGAATAATTGGACGTTATTGAATGTAGATAGATATTTTGTAAAGTAACATGCATTGTCATGATTTTTCTGGAATGTAGGTCTTAATGTTGTAACTTGGTAATTCACTCCTGAAAAAATCCTTCTATATCCCTTGTATGCATTACTTCAATGTTAATGTTCAAAATACCCTTTCATCATGCAAATTCTTTTGTATATGTCTCTACTTCATCTATAACAAAACAAGGGATTTTCTTTGACTAGTTGACCTTTCAAGATTCCAAACTAGACTCATGTCAATGGATAATGGGTTAGTCGTTATTTTTTCCATATCATGTCCACCAAAAATCTCTAGAAGATAATCCTCCAAACACAAGTAAATGGGTTATAAATTGTATCAGTGATTTGATTAGTACCTTCATAACTCAAGAAGAGTTGATCTAGAGAAAAAAATTGGATATGAGCTGGTCCAGAAATAACTCCACAAGGAATCTCAAGACATTTACCAATTCAACACTATATTTGAGTTCCAAATATTGCAAATAGTTCCACACAAGCAATGAGATCTCCTACTTCAACACAATCTTCTCAGATATATAATATATTTCATTCAGTCCTTTGATACCTAGTATGCTAATATTAGTTATTTCAGGTTCTTGTTGGTTTCTATCATTTTCACCCCCATCCTATTCATGCATGGGCTCGAGCAAGATATAACTTAATCGAAAAGAAGAACAGCAAAAACATTTCAATACAATATTTCAAACATTTTGTTGATTTTCTCTATAGAAATTTCTGGTTATTAAGATTCAAAGCAAATTCAAAGTACTATAAAGGATAGCTATTCTCCCTACTCATGATTGAGGATTTGCCATGCGCTGATTATCCATAATGGTATATGCACAATATGGAGGTGGTGATCAATTGGATACTTGAACCAAGAATATCCTCTCTTCTTCTCTGGAATATCCGGATGAAGTGTAGCTTAACTGCCAACCACAACAGCAGCTGATACCCAGCAGTTCTCAACCAAACTAGAACTATAAACCTCACCCAACGCTCCACCTTGAAACAACCACTTTAAACCATTGAATTATTCGGATAGCCATTGTTTGTAATTTCCTTTCTTTCTAAATTCGTTTATTTAAACGTAAAAAGAATATGTCAATGGAAAACATGGCCCTTATTATTACTTTAGTATATTTTCCTTAAAGCCCTTGATCTAATATTGTTTTCCGTCGATCACGCTGTGATCTAGAGAAGGTTTGTCCTACTCTTCATGATAACGTTCAAATTTTGGTATACAATAAGTGCAATAATTATATCCGAAGTTCAAATCTCGGTACTAGATAGATAAGAAAGTGAAATAACATATTCGAAACCCCAGGAAAATCCCAGTGACAATATGCCCCAAATTAAATAAAAAGCGGCTTTGTTCCGCCCATATATATGTAAAGCGGCTCTGTTCGCTTGCCGGCTCAAACGTTCCTGTGAGAAAAAGATGGAACATGATACAGACAGAAAACAATTGTGATTTAGATTTTTATGGTTTTCATTTATTTCAAAGTGACACAACTTTCATCATGTTCCAAGATGAATTTTAAGATGAAGATTCTAGTTTCTGGACTAAAGAATAGTTCAAACTGATTAACGTTAAAAAAGAAGGAACAATTCCAATAGAACAAATTGTTCATAGATAAGTGAATAATTCTAGTTCATTCAATTATAACTACAGAGATTGGGCCTACGATTCCAACACAGAGAATCTTAAAATATAGGCGGGAAATAAAAGTATAAGCAAAATTCATTACCGAGGGTGAGTGAGGACACAAAAAAGCGAACAACTCCATCCTGGTAGAATGTACAGTCTTTTCTCCTCCAGTTGCTTTAGCGTTCCTCGTCTTTCTGAAACTTCACCAACTCAGGAAGCGTGACTGAACAATAATGGAAACGAAATGTTTGTGCAGTAACGTTTCTTGGGGTAAAAGAACCTGAAGATATTGTAATATAGGAGTCAGAAGCATATATTATCTCCTGCACACAATACATTCTCGACTCGATTCTGAATTTGCAGAAAAAGAAAAAGGCGAAGTCCCACTCAATCTGCATGCATTTAATAGTTCCGAAAAGCATGGTCCCCACGCGTGCCTTAACAGAAAGCAATAAACAGTAATTGGGAATTAGAGCGTCTTAATTGTGTATTTATATTCCACTGATCTACGGAGTAAGTGAAATGGAAAGTGGACCACTTGACTTATAAATAATTAAGTCACCAATCATCTATGTATAATATTTAAAATTATTTTATTTTTCTCACAATTCAAGCCCATTTCACGGAGTTCAATATGAATGCATCAGTGAAAACCTCTTCAACCATGGTCAGTTTAACGACTCAAAATGCTTTGATGACGTGACATAAATCTTATATTTTATATTTATTCAACATAACTATGTGCAACTACGTTTTCATTTAAATTTGTGAGATAACTGTGTGCAATTACTCTATTGACTTGTGTTTTGAATTTTTAAACGGGTTCAATATGAACACATCAGTGAAAAAAAACTCCAAACCATGGTTAGTTCTTTATCAACTCAAAATGCATTGATGACGTGACATAAATCATATAATTATCAGTTACATTTATTGAAGATAAATATGTGCAACTATATTTTGTCCACACATAACAATAGGCAACAACTTTATTGATTTGTGTTTTCTTAAATTTGGTAGGAATCTGGTTGGAAGTTGTAGTTTTATCTATTTTGATTGTGGAATTTTGTGTTTTCTTAAATTTGGTAGGAATTTGGTTGGAAGTTGTAGTTTTACCTAATTGATACAAAATTTTGATTGTGGAATTTTAATTTTAGGGATTTTTTTGCTTATTTATAAAAGAATTCAAATTATGGAAATTATTGAAAAAGTCGAGTTAGGCCATTTTTTAAGTCACTCCATAAGTGATATGGATAGATAATGGAAAGCTCAAAGTTATCTTTATAATCACCATTTAGAACTCAAGTACTTTAAACATTATACAATTTTGACTTTTTCCAATTATCATCACTATAATTTGTCTATAATTTATTTGGTTGAATTGTGATTTTTCATTACTTAGATTGCATTTTTAAATGTATAAATGGATGCAACCCCCTTTCCTTGTTGCACCTCAATTGTGCAATCTCAATAACTAATAACTACAATCTCAATTGCTCTTATGAATCTTTTACTGGATTTCGAAGAAAACATGGTAGTAGGGCTTTAATCCATCTCCTTTTCGGATGGAGTATGTCTAGGATGTGGTCTTGGTAAGCACCCTGAAGAAATATTTGAGAAAGGGAAGGCTAAGAGAGTCGCGCCCCTTCTTGAATTAGTCCACAAGACATTATTAGTCCCTTTCCTTATCTATATGGATAAATCTATATATGTACTGACTTTCATTATTGATTTGTTTTCTAGATACACATGGGTGTACTTCCTAAAGCACAAATATGATGTGTTTCCTTATCTTCAAGATTTTAAAGCTCTTGCAGAGAAACAATCTGGTAAGGGGATCAAGAATCTCCACACATACAATGGTGGGGAGTATGTCAATAAATATGTATATCAATTATGCTTCATAGTTGGCCCCATAGTTGCAACATATTGTTCCTTATACTCCTTAGCAAAATCGGGTTACAGAGCAGAAAACCCAAAAATTGAAAGAAATGGCAAATGCATGCTACAACCAAAGAATATTCCTGCAAAATTATCGGTTGAATCCATGGCTTGTTCAAATTATATTCAAAATAGAGTTCCTCGCAAACAATTATGGACTGGTAAAAAGCCAACAATAAAACATTTTGGGGTGTTTGGATCCCGTGCATGGGCTTGCATTCCTTCCAAGAAAAGAAGGGCCTTAGAACCATGAAGCGAGGAGTGTCTTTCTATAGGATATCATGAAGGGGTAAAATGGTATAGGATGTTGAATATCAACACTGAAATAAATAAATAAATAAATGAAAGAAGCGTTAAATTTGAAGAAATTCTTATAAAATAGTTCTCCCACTTATGCACAACTAGCTATTCAAAATGAACTATTTAATTCCTCCTCTAATATTTCAACTAAAATTTCAAATTAGATACATCTTTAGATCCACGTACATATGATGGTTAGGACACTAAAAATTAGAGTGTTGCAAACCCAATAATTTAGCCTCATTAGGCAAAGCAAACACTTGAAGCAGCCAAGAAACTAGTGGGAATACTCGAAGAACACGATCTAAGTTTCATGTTGCCACACATATTCTTGCATCCATAGAGCCAATGCTTCCCACTCATTTCTATATGATGTCCACATTTGATCCATAAACACATACATAAGCTTTCGACAATCCTCGTTTGGAAGCAACCATGGACGAGGAATATGAATCTCTTATGAACAACAAAACATGGGATTTGCTACCTCTTCTGAAGAGAAGGGAATTAATTCAATGCAAATAGATTTATCAGACCAAGATGTGTTGAAATTTTACCTAGGAAATGTTGTCCATTCATGCCTTAGGGTGGAAAAGGACACTTTAAAAGTGATCCCTGGCTTATTTAAAAGTGAGAATGACTTTATTTAATAAAGTGACTTTTAATGTGAGTTTAGGTCATTAATGATTTTAAAGTGACTTTATGAGAATTAAAAGGTGTGTGTGCATTAAATTCTCATTTAATATTTAAAAAGTGATTCTAATGAGAAAGTGAGATGAGCCCTAGATCTCATTTAGTTGGATTTTAATCTAAGCCATTGATTTGGAGATCTAAGTTACTAAAAAAAGGGTAGGGAAAGGCAAACCTAATTCATTGTTCACATTCCAAAGAGAGTTTTTGGAGAGAAGAGAGAGCAAGAGAGAGAAGTCATTTTCTGAGAGAGAAATAAGAAAAACCCTTGCACAAAAATCAAGAAGAGTCAACAAGGCATGATTCCCAAGGTGTGAGCATTATTCAAAAATTATGTACAAAAGCATTAAATGAGGTCGTACAACACGAATTTCAAGATGATCATAAAGCAACATGTACAACACTAAATGAGGGTCGTACATACATGTTTTGCAAGGCAGACTGGTCCTGCATTTATTGTTGACTGTACAGACTGAGTTTGGCATGAATTTTGAGGATGATCGTACAACATCTATTGCAGATCGTAATGTGCATTTATTATAGCCCTACACTTGTTCACATGTGTGGGTCGTACAACATATTGTGAGCACAAATTTCGAGATAAGATTTGGATAATTTCAGCAGGTCATTTAGTGATTGTTTGGAACAAATTTCAAGGCATTTTGGTTGAGATAAGTACTGCTGCAAATTTTATTTAGTTTGTTGAAGAAATAAAATTCTCTCTCTGAAGAACAAGTTTTTCCTGGAACATTTTGGTAAAAAATACGAGTCTTAAATTTTCATGTGTGTTGATTGAATCAATTTCCCGAGTAAGAAAAATAGGGTTGTCATAAAATTTATGAGTTGAAAAATTGAAAAATATCTCATGTGTTTTACGTTTCAAGTTGAAAATTGTATTTTTTTATGAACATGCATGATGGGGTTTGGGAATTAAACCATATCCAGCGTCTGAAACTAAAACTGGGATTGAAACTAAAACCGGGTTGGGGTAACCAAAATGTTTCATGGTATCAGAGCTGTTAAAGGCTGAAAATTAGACTCATAAATAAATTTCAGACTTGGAGAAATAAGGGAAAACAAGGTTTTGAGAAGAAACAGGGTTCTTGGACTTATTTTCAATGATGGCTACCAGACTTAAGCTAGAGGATAGGTTGGATGGGGCAGCTAATTTTAGCCTGTGGAAGGCTAGAATAGTCTTGATATTGCAGGAGAATGAACTATGGGACATAGTGAATAGTACTGTTGCTCATCCTGTCACGGTTCCTACAATTGCAGCTGATAAGGCCGAATTTGAAAAACATAACATAAAAGCAAAAATAATCATACTCGATGCCATTAAATACCATGTCATACCACACATTTATGGGAAAGACTGTGCTCATTAGATGTGGACTGCTTTGACCAACCTTTACCAAAGTTCCAATGAAAACCAGAAAATGGTGTTAAGGGAGAAACTGAAGAAAATTAGCATGAACAAGGGGGGGAACATGGTCTCATACCTTACCAAGATTGCATAGGTTTGAGATGAGCTTAGTGTAGTGGTAGAGAGGGTGTTGGATGCAAATTTGGTTCGCACAACACTGAATGGTGTGACAAATCCGTGGTCTATTTTTTTTGTGCCCGTTGTTGCTCATGAGCACATGCCTACATGGGATCGTCTTTGGGATGATTTCACACAAGAGGAGAATCATAGGGGATATGTATAGGGAAGTACATCTCACAACAAGGAGGATGAGGAGAATGTGGCTTTAGTAGCGAAGGGGAAGAAGAAGAAGAAGAAGTCCAAGAAGGGTTCCAAGGGTGGAACCAAATAGTATGATGGCAAGAAGAGGGACATGAGCAAAGTGAAATGCTTTGCTTGTCAGAAGTTTGAACATTATGTTGGACAACACCCAAACAAGAAGAAGAAGAAACAACAGACAACAACTTCAACATAGATTGATGAGTATGTCATTAGATTTGAGAGAGAGTTTGCTCTCTTTGTTGGTGGTTGTAGAGAGGGAGCATCACCAATAGGGATACTAAGGACCAAACAAAGCATTCTATGATCGTTGGGCATTCACTGAGTGCTTCCACTTCTTCCTCCACATGGTACATTGATAGTGGAGCTTCGAGTCATATGATAAGTGTTCGAGACATGTTCACAGATATGTCAGAGATATGTTTGGAGTCGGAGGTTGTATTGGGTGATGATGCAGTGGTGAGAGCAGTTGGGTATGGGACAGTCCGCTTTGACAGGGATTCCATGGAGCCCATGTTGTTGGGGGATGTCTTGTACATCCCTAGGCTGAAGAAGAATCTTGTGTTAATTTCCACGATCGAGGATAAAAGCCTTGGGGTATATGTCCTAGATGGGAAAGTGTAGATCTTTCCAAAAGAAGAGGGTCCATCTGCTTCATATGCGATTGGAGTTAAATGAGGGAAATTGTACAAGCTTATCTTCCAGCCACATCATGCACTGACACACACACAGAGTAATAGTGAGTTGTGTGATTTATGGAACAGGAGGATGGCCCATTGTTGTAAAGGAAAGTTTCCTATGGCTAGGGTTTAAGAGGCCATCAATGTACTAGGGTTGAAAGGTGGATGTATAATGTTCAGCAAGCATATATAAACAAGATTCAGAGATTAGAATGGTTCATACCTTAGCCAAACGAAGGTTGATCCAACAACCCTTAAATCCTTCTCTTGTTCTTTTTGCTCCTCTTGCTCCAAGAGACCTGCAAAACGAATTATACCTTCCTCAAACCATTATGCTTGAAAACAAGTACAAGTATACCTTCTCTTCAAGTTCGACACCTCACGGAACCTTGATCTGGTTCTGTTGCTTCTCTTCTCCAAGGAACTCAGCCTCCAAGCTCTGCAACTCAAGAGGATGATCACTAGGGCAAAGGTGTGGGCAAAGAGATTCCCAATTACTCCAGCATAATGATGCAAAGATTCAAGTCTCCTCTCATGGACCTCCCTACCTCTATTTATATGCTTTATGAAGAGTTAGGGTTGAAGACAAAGTAGTTACAACTGAAGAAGTCAGTTGCATAACTACCCAAACTACCCGAATTTAAAAATAAGTTTTTTTTTTTTACATTTTCAGGAGGCGTACGCGGGTTGCAGAGACAACAGTCACGTACACGAGGAGGTATATGCGGGTTGCAATGCAGAAAGTTGCATTTTTAAGGTGTACGCAAGTGTTATATAGAGCAAGTCGTGTACGTACACAAGTTTCTCGCGTACACATTAACAACAAAAAAAAACTCATTTTTAGGGTACTTCTGGGCATTTTCAGACTTTGGTGTTGTTATCCCTAAAGTTGAACCTAGACTACAGGGGTTCAAGCTTAAGGAAATATTTTTCAAAAATGTATAAATCAATGAAATCAAACTGAAAAACAAGCTGGTATGAAATCAAAGATATTGGAAAAAATCACACAATTATGAATGAACTAAGCTGGTATAACATGAAATGTATAAGAAAATCAAACAATTATCAAAGAACTTAGGCTGGTGTGAAATCAAAGCTATAAGAAAATCATGAAATCATACAGGAACTGTATAACATAAAACCAAACACAAGGTCCAATATCTCAGTAACTATGATCATAAAGTCATGAAATGAAACTGTCTCTGTTTTCTGAAAGTATAAAGGATAATTGTACTTCAAAATAAGAATCATTGTAATGGAATGCAATGGACCATATACATGACAAATTATAAGAAACACAACTCATAACATACATAGAAAAATCATAATCATGCTCATTCAAAATAGAACCTGTATTGAAGCTGTAGAGTGTTTATGTTATACAGACTGTGATCAAAACTGGGCTTTCATAACTCCAAAAATTGCCCCTTTACATTCCATGGTATTAATAAACAATAAACTTTTCAATGAAATGCCCTTTTGAAATTCTGCTGTCATTAAGTAAAATGCTGCCAGTTTATAAAATGCTGCCAGTTTGGATAATGCTACCAGTTTCAACAATCCACCATATAACTTACAATCTCTTGCACATACATAGGTTCATGACTAATGAATGAAGATTTTGATGATTCAGGATACTAAAAGAAAACCATAATGGCGTTGAATCAAACATAAGGTGTAAAACAAAGCAAAATTTAAGAAAGAAAAACACATCACAAACAAAAGATCTTAAAATAAAAAGGTGGAACGACCTTAGAGATAACATCTGGCTCCGTTTGGGGACAAAGTTTTCCTATGAGACTTTGAGAACATGTTGACCAGTGCCTTCAAAAACCTGCTAAAGTCATTTCTGTCTTATTGGGTTGGATTCTTATCTGAAGCAAAATGATATATACAATTACTATGTACAACAACACTTTGTCTTTTAAATTGTGTAAAAATGCTTTAAGAAACGTCCATTGACTGGACCTGCAATTTCTTCACCTTTCAGATTTTGTAAGACAAAAGTATTATTTCCAAGGATCTTTATGACTGAAAAAGGCCCTATCCATAAGTTTTCAAACTTCCCATGCTTACCTTTTTCTTCCTTTCTTGCATCCCATCTGAGAACGAGGTCACCAACTGCAAACATCTCTTTTTTAACCTTTTTAACAAAGCTTTCCTTCATTCTTCTTTGATGTCTCTCAACTGTATCTTTGATAGCTTCCCTCTCCTGCTGCAACTGAGCTAAAATCAATCATTTAATTAAGCCTTGGTGATAGACAGAGCGAGCAGTATGCTCAGGATGGCTTTGAACCCTGGAAATCATCTTTTGGAGGCTTTTTAGTAAATAAAATGGGAGATTTACCTGTATACTTCTGTTGATGTGCATTAACAATTTTAGATGGAATTTTAACACTCGGTCATACCTGCCATCGCATGTGATGTAATTTTGTATCATCTCCAAAGGAATTTTCCAGCTTGGTTTCATTTTGCTAATATGGACAGCATTTTTCCAATCTAGCTTTTCACCTCCTGGCATCAGAAATTCACTGAAACCGCCTTGGAACTCCTGTTGTTTGAACCATTTTTTGCCCTATGCTGGAACGTATATTGCCTTAGCAATAGAACCCTCATTTACCCTAACTGTTAGGCTTTGCAGCTAAACTCTTTCATCTCTATAATTTTCAATAAATAACATGGTCACCTGTGAGTGGTAACCTTGCAATTTCTCACAGAAATTAAACCATCCTACTTTCTTCATTAGTTTAACAGACCTGGGAAATTTCATTATCCAGTCTGTATTGTTTGGCTCTAACCTGCAAATGAAACCTTCTGGTTTTCTCTTCACTATAACCTCTGGCTCTTCCTCGTCTTTCTCTTGGAAAGAACCTAGGAGCAAAAGGTCTTCTAAACTGATTCTGATTTCTATCACCTTCAGGTATGGGTTTATTCTGATTTCTATTTCCCATTTCCAACCTATCAATCTTAGCGGACAAACTTTTTATGATTTTACTCATTTCATCCATTTTGCTATCTGATGACCTTCCTGTATGACTGGATGTAATGATTTCTTTCTTGCCCTTTTTGTCAACAATTTGGTGTTCAGCTTCCTCTTTGAGTTTATTTGAGGCCAAAATATTTGACTCTACTTCTAATGTTGCATTTTGCATGTTTTGAAGTGTCACAGATTTTCTTTCTCTTAACAACAAAGAAAACTCATGATCAAATGAGTTTGCATTAGTTAACTTTGCTGCTGTCTCAGTAGGTTTTATTTCAACTGGAATCCTACTATACATTTTGTTAAATCTTTTGGAAAAGTCTCCCACATCTTCATCCTTTTTTCTTTTTAAAGATCCAAACTCTGTCATGTAATATAAATAGTCTTTAGTGTCCCCCCACTGTCTCATAAATGCTTCTTCTAAAGCATCTATGCCATCTATGGAGTCTGGTGGTAATTCCCTAAGCCATTTTCTAACCTCACCATCTAAACTTTGAACAAAAACCCTCATCCAAACATCCTGATGTTCAAAATTTTGATTGTCTGCATAACTACAGAATGTATTCCAGTGTTCTTCTGCAGTAGCATCTCCCTGGCCATTAAACCTTGGAAGGTACTTTTGATAATCTCCTGCTGGGAGAGCATTGAGAGGCCGAGGTAAAACAAGTGGGGCATATCTTGCTGCTACCATAGCAGCCATTCGATTTTGAGCCATTTTAGGGTTGGAAGTATTTAAGTTTGTATTAGACTGAAAGCTGCTTGAATGTTGTGATGAGGGAGACAAATTACCAGGATTTGATTGATTCAATGGGATAGTCTTAACCAAAGGAATATGGGTTGCAAATACAGAAGAAGCTCCTGTTTGCAATGCTTCAAGCTTAACCTTCTCTGACAGCAAAGGATTTGTAAAGACACAGAAATTGTCAATTTGGGAAGGGGTAAATAACAGGTCTAGCTCTTCTCTTCCTTTTTCTGAATGTGGGTTAAAGGAAGGAACTGGAATAGATGAAGATTCAGGGATCTCTAAAGCTATAGGCTGTTTGAATTTTTCTGATGAAGTATAAATTAAATTTCTCCTAGCCTCCTTTAACAACTGCTCAGGATCTGAGACTCCTGGATTCAAAGGGGATGAGGTATTTCCTCGAGTTCCTATCTTCTTTGAAGCCACTGTAACTTTTTAAAAGGTGACTGAATGTATTCCATATTAGATCTGACTGATTTTGTTCACCTTGCAAAATCAGCTTCATGAAAATGTCGATTACCCAGGGAAGATATCGTTTCCTTTGTCTGTCCCTGGCAATGGTGCCAGAATATGTTATCCCTGAAGTTGAACCTAGATTACAGGGGTTCAAGCTTAAGGAAATCTTTTTCAAAAATGTATAAATCAATGAAATCAAACTGAAAAACAAGCTGGTATGAAATCAAAGATATTGGAAAAAATCGCACAATTATGAATGAACTAAGCTGGTATAACATGAAAGGTATAAGAAAATCAAACAATTATCAAAGAACTTAGGCTGGTGTGAAATCAAAGCTATAAGAAAATCATGAAATCATACAGGAACTGTATAACATAAAACCAAACACAAGGTCCAATATCTCAGTAACTATGATCATAAAGTCATGAAATGAAACTATTTCTGTTTTCTGAAAGTATAAAGGATAATTGTACTTCAAAATAAGAATCATTGTAATGGAATGCAATGGACCATATACATGACAAATTATAAGAAACACAACTCATAACATACATAGACAAATCATAATCATGCTCATTCAAAATAGAACCTGTATTGAAGCTGTAGAGTGTTTATGTTATACAGACTGTGATCAAAACTGGGCTTTCATAACTCCAAAAATTGCCCCTTTACATTCCATGGTATTAATAAACAATAAACTTTTCAATGAAATGCCCTTTTGAAATTCTGCTGATAGTAAGTAAAATGCTGCCAGTTTATAAAATGCTGCCAGTTTGGATAATGCTACCAGTTTCAACAATCCACCATATAACATACAATCTCTTGCACATACATAGGTTAATGACTAATGAATGAAGATTTTGATGATTCAGAATACTAAAAGAAAACCATAATGGCGTTGAATCAAACATAAGGTGTAAAACAAAGCAAAATTTAAGAAATAAAAACAAATCACAAACAAAAGATCTTAAAATAAAAAGGTGGAACGACCTTAGAGATAATAGGTGTCTTCTCGAAAGTTTTAGCTAACACAGATTCCTTTCCAACGGTGTAGAGATAAGGTCAAACGGAGTTACAAAAGTCAAGTTATGGGTCCTCCAAGTTAGGTGTTTTTTCAGTGACTTTCATGAAGTGTCGACATGCGACGAAACCATGGGAAAGTGGTCATAGGAAGAGATGTGTCATTTTGAGATATAACACCCACCTTCATCATTAAGCTTTGAGGATACTAAGAGGTATGACCACAAGGTTTCCAGATTTCAATACAGAGTAGAGTGGTGTATGCAAGACTGCTTTTTTTAGTAGTGCAAGCAGGTCAAAGGGAGTGTCGGATTTGATTCATTTAGACTTGTGTGGTCCCATGTCTTCTTCCTCACTAATAGGTTTTGAGTACTAAATTACATTCATAGATGAATTTTCCAAGAAGACATAGATATACTTTATGAGAAGCAAGATGTCAGAGGAGGCCTTGCTTCGGTTCCAAGAGTTCAAAGCTCTTATGGAGAACTTGACATGAAAAAAGACCAAGGTGCTTAGATCAGATAATAGGGGTTGGTATACTTCTCATGCATTCGATGAGTTTTGTAGACAGGAGGGCATCAGGAGGCAGTTGACAGCTCCCTACACTCCACAACATAATGGAGTGGTTGAAAGGAAGAACCACATGATAGTGGGTGCAGCTAGAGCCATGATGCATGATCAGAGTCTTACTTTCTTCCTATGGGTTGAGGCTTGTAGCACAACTGTTTTTGTACAGAACACCTGAGTCCACACCATGCCTTGGGGTGAAAAAATCCTGAGGGGATGTTCACCAGGAACAATCCCGAGATAGGCCACTTTTACATTTTTAGATGCCCTACATATTCCCATGTCCACTCATAGAAGAGGACAAAGTTAGAGGCTACTAGAGAGAGGGGCATTTTTGTTGGCTACGACGAGACTTTGAAGGCTTTCCATATATACCTTCTTGCATAGAGGAAAGTTCTGGTGAGGAGGGAGGTGATATTTGAGGAGGAGTGGGCCTTTTGAAAGTACGGAGAGTCAGAGGAGGAGCAACAACAGGTTACTACTCCACATGTGACAACATCGCATAGTTCAATGAATCAAGGCACATAATCACAGGTCTCAGGGGTGACTAGGTCACAGGTTACAGGTTCATTAGTTTCAGGGACACAATATACAGGGACTTATAGTACTGGAACAGGTTCACAAAAAATAGGTTCACAGGTTACACCCTCATGTGATTCAGGTACACATGGTTCAAGTTCACATGCTACACCCTCATGCGATTCAAGTACACATGGTTCATGTTCACTGGGTATAGGATCTTAGGCCACAGGTACTTATTCAGGGAGACATTTGTCTGATAGGATGTAGAGAAGGGTCTTCCACATGATGCTACTTCCAAGAAGAGAAATAAAAGTTGGATTAAGGAGCTTGTGAAGGAAGCAAAGGAGTCTATGGGACCACTCAGGAGGAAGGTTAGAGAGAGTATGGAACCACAGATATTTTCTAGTTATTTGGCACAGGTGAACAACTTATGTGAGTTCGAGCCTGTTACTTACGAGGAGGCATCCACACATCAGGTTCAGAGAGATGCCATGATGGAAGAGTACAATTCCATCCTGAAGAATTGTCTGTGGGAGGTGTTTCCGAGACCAGAGGGGAAGTCAATTGTGACTTCCAAGTGGCTCTATAAGATCAAGCATGTTGTAGATGGAAGCATTGAGAAGTACAAAGATCGGTTTGTAGCGCATGGGTTCTCGCAGGTATAGGGAGTTTATTATGATGAGACATTTGCGCTGGTTGCTAGATTTTCTTCGACCAGAGTAGTGATCTCCATTGTTGCAAAGATGGGTTGGAGGATTCACAGATGGATGTGAAGACTGCTTTCCTTAATGATCTTCTACAGGAGGGGGTATATCTAGAGCAGTCACAAGGATTTGAGATTCATGAGAGTGAGTCTCATGTATGCAGGCTGAAAAATGACTTGTATCCTCTGAAGCAAGCACCTGAGGCTTGGTACTCTAGGATCAATTCATATTTGCTTTCAATTGGGTTTCAAAAGAGTGAGGTTGATCCCAACCTATACTTCATTGTCATTGGAGGTGTTCACTCATTCTTCTTCTATATGTTGATGATGTGTTCATTACAAGAGGAGAGCACCTGACTCAGGCGTGCAAGAAAGATATTGCTTCAGAGTTTGGGGTGACTGACCTTGGGTTGATGCATTATTATTTAGGCATGGAGGTGTGGTAGGAGGATGGACATGTTTACCTAGGATAATGAAAATAAGTTGTAGATATTCCTAAGAGATTTCATATGGAGGAGTGTAGACCTATGTCCACACCCATGATCACCAACTGGAATAATCTTGATGCTTATGAGGGAGATTTGGTGGATCCTATTTTGTATCGTCACCTTATTGGTTCGTTGATGTATTTGGTCAACACCATACTAAATATGAGTTTTATGGTGAACACTCTCAGTCAATTCATGTTGGAGCCTAGGAGAGTGCACTAGACAGCCACAAAACACATTTTGAGATACCTTGTTGTGGCTGTAGACTATGGTTTGTACTACAGGAGGTCAGTTGGAGTGGGCTTGGTTGGTTTCACGGATTCAGATTGAGTAGGAACTGCTTCGGACCGGAAGAGCACTTCTAGTTTTTGTTTCAGTTTGGGATCAACAGTTGTGTCGTGGTTCAGTCGAAAACAAAAGTCCATTGCTTTGAGTTCTGTAGAGGCTAAGTACATGGTAGCCAGTGAGGCTAGTTGTGAAGCATTGTGGCTTTCCCAAGTTGATGGAAGACTTATTTGGTCAAGTGCTTAGGCCTACTATTATTTATTGTGACAATCCAAGTTGCATCATGCTCTCTGAGAATCCAATATTTCATGACAGGTCAAAGCTTATTGAAATCAGACACCACTTCATCAGAGACAATGTTCAGAGAGGAGTTGTAGAGTTGCAGTACATTTCTACTGATGAGCAAGTAAGAGACATTCTCACGAAGTATTTGGGAATAGGGAAGCACGTTCATTTAAGAGACAAGATGGGGGTGGTAAAAAACACCTTCCTCGGTAAGAGGGAGTGGTTAAATTTTACCTAGGAAGTGTTGTCCATTCATGCCTTGGGGTAGAAGGACACTTTAAAAGTGGTCCCTATCTTATTTAAAAGTGAGAATTACTTTATTTAATAAAGCGACTTTTAATGTGAGTTTGAGTCATTAATGATTTTAAAGTGACTTTATGAGAATTAAAATGTGGGTGTGCATTAAATTCTCATTTAATATTTAAAAAGTAATTTTAATGAGAAAGTGAGATGATCCCTAGATCTCATTTAGTTGGATTTTAATCTAAGCCATTGATTTGGAGTTGGAAGTTACTCAAACACAAATGCTAGGGAAAGACAAACCTAATTCATTGTTCACATTCCAAAGAGAGAGTTTTTGGAGAGAAGAGAGAGTAGTCATTTACTGAGAGAGAAAGAAGACAACCCTTGCACAAAACTCAAGAAGATTTAGCAGGGCACGATTCCCAAGGTGTGAATATTGTTCAAAAAATATGCACAACAACATTCAATGAGGCCATACAACATGAATTTCAAGGTGACCGTATGACAACAGGTACACCATTAAATGAGGGTCATACATGCACATTTTTTGAGGCAGACTAGTACTGCATTTATTGCAAACTGTATAGATTGAGTTTGGCATGAAATTTAAGGAGAACCATACAACATTTATTGCATATTGTATTGTGCATTTATTGCAATCATACACCTATTCACACGTGTGGGTCATGCAACAGATTGTGGGCACACAATTTGAGATAAGGTTTGGAAAATTTCAACAGGTCATTCAGTGATTGTTTGACACAAATTTCAATGCGTTGTTTTAGATAAGTATTGGTGTAAATTTTATTTAGTTTGCTAAGGAAATAAAATTCTCTCTCTAACAAGTTTTCCCTTCGGGTTTTTCTTGGACCATTTTAGTAAAAAATATGTGTCTTAAATTTTCATTTGTGTTGACTGAATTATTTTTTTGAGTAAGAAAAATAAGGCTGTCATAAAATTTCTGAGTTGAAAAATTGAAAAATATCTCATGTGTTTTACGTTTCAAGTTGAAAACTTTAATTTTGTATGAACATGCGATGGGATTTGGGAATTAAACCATATGTAGTGACTGAAACTAAATCTGATTTGGGGTAACAAAAAAATTTCAATAAGAAATGCAATGGACTTATCAACAAGTACAAAGAAATATTGGTGGCGAATGGCTTCTCTTAAATACATGTCATTGACTACACAAAAACTGTTGCATCGACTGCAAAGATGGATTCAATTCGACTTATTATTGCCATAGCAACAAAGAGTGCTTTTATTCATGGGGGTCTTGAAGAGGATATCTATATGGAGCGTCCATTGAGGTACATTCATTATCAGTAGTATGCAAATTAAAGAAATCTTTGTATGGACTAAAACAAGCTCCTCGAGCTTGGTATGCAAAACTAGATTCATTTATGTTGGCCCCAAAATTTTTGAGATGCAATTCAAAGCCAAATGTATACATGCTTCAAGAAGGAATATATCTACTTCTTATTATACTCTACGTGGATGATTCTCTCATCACATGAAGTTATACCACTTCCATTGCATGGTTCAAATCTGCCTTGCATGATAGATTTTCCATGACTAACTTAGGACTGTTACAAAATTTTATTGGACTTGAAGTCACCCAATTAGTTTTGGGAGTCACTATAGCATAGTATAAGAATGCAAAATATCTCCTTGTCATATTCAAAAAGGAACATTTCAAACAATCTGCATTCCCATTCCTTTTCAGAATCCAACTTGAAGATGGAGGTACTCCACCTTTAGCTGATTGTACACTATATCGACAGTTAGTTGGGAGTATTCTTTATCTAACACAAGGTCCACCAGATATCTCCTTTATTGTTGGAGTAGTCTCCAAATACATGCATAAACCACATGAGTTGCATTGTAAGGCTACTAAAAGATGCTCTCATATGTAAAATAGCCATATGACAGTGGGATCCACTATGCAACAACTTGAAAACTTGATCTATTTGGATACACATATTTTGATTAGGATGGCAATGGGACATACCATAATTCTGCCTCATGAGACTTTTTCAATTTGGGTTGAGGGACTATTTGTTGGTCAAACAAAAAGCAAGCCACTATTGCATGATCAACAATGGAAGCATAGCATAGAAGAGTAATGAATGTTGCAACACAGGCCATTTGGTTGCAACATATCCTTATTGTGTTTGGAATAGAGTTTAATAGACCTACCATCATCTTTTATGACAACCAAGAGGGCATTTAGATTTCAAGAAATCCTATTCAACAAAAATGAACCAAGCACATAGAGATCCATATGCACTATATAAGAGGGCTAATACATGATCGACTCATAAAATAGTAATTATATTCTTCCTCTGATAAAATTCCATATATCTTCACCAAGTCCTTTGCCAAGAATCTCTTTACCCAATTGAGAGCTTATTTGGGAGTGAAGGCACCTTCTAAGGAGGCTCCTTAAGGCCTTAATATCTTCTTTTACATTCTCTTTTATGGGCCCGGGGGGGGTTCCCATATGGTTTTCCCCCTCTTTCCAAACTTTCAGAAAATATTTCTTATGTACATGGCTACCTAATATTCCTACAAATTGTCGGGATCCATTTTTTTCTTTTCAATCTAGTCAAGCTTATAGCGGAGTGTTAGAGATAAAAAAAAAAAACTCTCCATAGCATCATTCACCTTCTATAGTCATCAACACCATGAACCTATTAAGGTGATTATTGCATATTGACCAACAATTTATGGCATCAAAACCCATTGACCTTGCTCCATAACTTCTCACTAAACATACTTATAATGTACTTCACATGTGTACATGACTCCACAAACAAGAGATCATGGGAAAATGGTTAGAAGAGCCGTGTGTCAAGAATGAAACATTATTATTTATTTATTTGGATTTGTTTGTCACATTAGGCCATCAATATTTGAGTCACCTAGAGCATTTGATAAGGCTGGATATGAATTACATGGATCCTAAAAATTAGGATGGCCTACTATCAAGGATTCCACCTAACAACCTAAAGAGTGCACAATGATTTCATTAAGTGCAAAGATCAATAGGTAAGATTATATGTTATGCTCTATTACCTTAGTTCCATAATATATGGATATGCAGTATTCAATTCGGTAGATTACACAATGACGAGTATCTAGTTATTACACTACTTCTTCAAAAATAAAAAAATAAAGTGCCATGGTTATATTAATGAGTGAAGTAGGGTTAAACTTAGAATTGATAGATCCTCAAAAGTGTATTAAAGTACCATCCTCAAGAGGAAGACAAAGGAGAGCAAGTGATATATCAACCAAGTGTAATGTCCCTACTTGAAATTTTGGAGAAAAGTGCAATTTAGGCAATTTCGAGCTTTACTAGTCAAGACTGTAGGGGGTTCCAACTGATTCCAAATGGTCTCAAATTTGAAATGAAAGGGTATGCTGAGTATTATAACATCCCAATATGACCTATGAATTTTTTTTTATCTGAATTTACGCTTATACAACTTGATTTGGGGCTAAGGAGAAAAAGTGTAAATTTCCTCGGAAATTGAGCTCAAATCCCCCCAAGAGTGGAGGCCAATTTGGCTCTCCAACTCAAGTACGTCACTCCCAAATTTAAAAACAGAGTATGGGGATGAATTTTAGACATCAATTGATATCATTAATCATGGTTATTAAGCTTTGCAAACTTATTATGATGTGCAACATTTGTATGGTAACTTTCATGGAAATTGCTTAAGGGGAAATTGCATTACTAGCTCAAATTTGACACATGAAAAGTAGAATCGATGGTTCAGAGAGTAACATGACATATAGCAGTAATATACATAATACAAATGGATCTAGTGATTTAATGTTAAACTCCTTCAAGATTGAAGCCAAAGTCATGAAAACTAGTCATTCAATGTTATGAGAATACAAGCTTTTCACACATGAGTTTCTTGGATTTCAATCGACAAAGCATATGGACATGAAAGTATAGATTCATAAATCATATATGGCTGCCTCAATATCATCAAAATCGGAGAATGTAATGAACAAAAAAATATAAATAAATAAATAAACATTAATAAATATTAATAATTAAATAAACAAAATACTTAATGAAGAGACACCTTGGTGAAAGTTTACGACTCTTCACAAAAGGGCACCCAGAATGGGTAATTATACAAGCACCATTCTCATTGTAATATCATCACTTATCTTATCAAATATATTTTATTATCCATACATGAATTATTTATTTTATTTACATTGGTTTTTCCTGTAAGAAATAGAGTTTCTCTGTTCCATTGGTATCAAAGCCCCTTCTTGGGCATTTACTCTGATTCTGCCTTTGGTTATATTATTATTATTAATTTTTTTTAGACTTTGTTCAAATAGACTTGTGGCTGTTAGGATTATTAATCCTCCCTTGACCATACTATCTATTAGATTATTTAGCCTAACTTAGGAACCTTAATTAATTATTTGGGTCCACTTGGCCTAATGGGGCCACATGTACCAGTCACTAAAGTGGCGAGGAACACTGCTAGAGGTTAACTGCCACTCACTGTATGTGCATGCATAAGTTTGGGTGCCTCCTAGACCAATCCCTACATTTTAGGAGCCACTGGGAGTCCCGACACATTCAGTTGCTTCACAATCAATTAGCTAGCGCTAGAAATGCATGGATAATGCATGGTTGCATGGGGAGGAGCACTTTTACTACCTTCCACACTCAGTTACACTGATTTAACTAGTTGTAACTAATTATTGAGTTGTTGGACATCAGGGATTTTATCTATTGGACAGTTACTTCACAATCAGTTAGCTAGCACTAATAATGAATGGATAATGCATGACTGCATGGGGAGGAGCGCTTTTCCTATCTACCACACTTAGTTGCACTGAGTTAACTAGCTGTAACTGATTGATTAAGTTGTTGGACTTCAGGGAGTTTATCTATTGGACAGTTACTTCACAATCAGTTAGCTAGTGCTAGAAATGCATGGATAATGCATGGCTACATGGGGAGGAGCGCTTTTCCTACCTACCACACTCAGTTGCACTGAGTTAACTAGCTGTAACTGATTGATTGAGTTGTTGGACATCATGGAGCTGATCTATTGGACTCCGATATTGGTTGGGAGACCATGAGTTAGAGATTCAGTTAGTTACAGTCAAGATCCACCTGGTAGATTTGAATTGCTCCCTAATTCATTCGAATTCTTCCTATTTGTAACCTATTGTACATTAGATTTATTATTGTGAATGTTATTGTAAATTCCTGATCAATACTCATCTATTTCATGTGTGGTTTGTTTTGTTCACTTTGTATCTTCATTCTCCATTTACTGCAAACATTATTAGAACTATCTGCTTGAATATCTAAATGGCATTCAAATTCTAACATGGTTTCAGAGCCTTCTCAGGAAGGTTTCGTGGTTGTTTCTCTCCATTGAACATCAGAAGCAGCTGGCTTTCCATAGAAGTCCCCTATGAAAATTTGCTAGCTCTGAATTTATTTAGAGCAGCGGAGAGGGGGTGACAGACCCTGAAAACATGTTCATGTCGAGAGGAAAGCCATGATTATAACAGTTTATATGTTTTAGTGTGCTATTCCAGTGAAATTGACAGGTGCTATGTAGCTTGTGTGAAGTTTTGCAGCCGTACAATGAGAGCAATTATGAGCTCTCATACTCCTGAACCATGGATCCTAACAACTTCCAATTATATTGATTGGAGGATTGATATGTAGCTGGCCTTGCGCAAGCATGGATACCACAGGATCATACATGGATGGGGGGCTGAAACCTCATCAGCCAGTAGAACGGAACAAGTTTCTGAACCATTATGATGAAGCATTCAGGTACTTATGTACTTATATATCCAGAGATCTCCTCTTCCACCTAGAAGGCTTGAGGACTCCCAGAGAATCCTTGGAGAAGCTTGATAGCTTGTTTGACAAACAAGATGAGCTTCGGGGATACATTCTAGAGAATGAGTTGGTATCTTTACATCCCAGCAGTTTCGAGACTATTGAGAAATTCTTTACTAAATTCAAGTCTCTAGTACTTCAATGCAGACAGTGCAAAATAGAGCGGAAGGATGAGCATAATGTCCTTTCCATACTCAGCAAACTAGGCTCTGAGTATTCTGTATTTGTTTCCACATTTCATTCCAAGCGGGAAATCTTTCCTGATTGGAAGGTCCCTTCATTAGATTCTTTTTCTGAGTCCTTAATCAAGGAGCAAGACAAGTTTATTTGAATGGGAGTCATCAAGACCTCCAATGATCAAGCTCTCCTAGATACTGACTCTTCCAAAGCGCAAGCAAAGGGGAAATCAAAGAAGAAGGAGCCAAAAGTAGCCAATTCGAATTAGAAAACTTCTGAAAGGGCCTCCGGCTCTAAGAAGAAAAATAAAAAGTGTCCCTATTGTATGAGGGGTTTTCATCCAGAAGACTCGTGCATGAAGAAGACCCTCGACCAGATGAAAGCTCTATGTGTTAAGAACAATATTTATTTTCCACGAAGAGTAGTGATGTCAAATGATGAAGAGCAGACTAAAGAAGATGAGATATGCTTGCATGCAAACCTCTCTCCATCGAAGGCTTATGTGATAGATTCTGGAGCATCCAACCACATGGTTGCTTCCAGGGAATCCTTCATCACCTTTCCTCTATTAGGAGGACCTAGCAGTCATATGGGAGATGACTCTAAAATCCCAAATGTTGAGAGAGGTTCAGATTAAATCCAGCATGATGATTTCATGCCCTCTCCTACAGAAAAGCAAATTGTTGAAGATGAAGAAGAAGCAGATTTTTCCCTCCAGTCAATTCGAATGGAAGAAAGTCTCCTTGAAGTGACTCCTTCTCTTGCTACTCATGAAGTGTATGAGATCTCTGATATCTCATATCCTCATATGGCTGATCCAGAAGAAGACATTCAAATCTCTGTTTGTGAAGAAAAACACTCCTTCCATTGTTTGCAAAAATTCTCTAGTAATTCTTTAAATTTTGTGCATAGTTTACTGGTGACTGTTTTAGAAATGGTAGAGGAAGTTAATTTCTCTATCTATAATAATGTTGCTGGTGTGTATATAAGTA
This sequence comes from Pseudotsuga menziesii, assembly GCA_001517045.1. NCBI lineage: Eukaryota > Viridiplantae > Streptophyta > Pinopsida > Pinales > Pinaceae > Pseudotsuga > Pseudotsuga menziesii. Next base: position 105,391 of record LPNX010725239.1, read on the forward strand.
ATATGAGTGATATTCTGGAAATAATATCAGATTATCAGAGTAATCCATTCACTCTCGTTAATGTAGAGCTTCCAGTAAATTTCTACAGGTTTGCATGCACCGAAAATCAGAATTTTGAAGAAGGAGAAAATTGTGCATCTACCGTCACGGTGGAGCAAAGTTTTGGATCTGATATGGATCTATTTGGATCTAATTTATTTTATGATCTAATAATATGTGATTCAGGTTTCAATATTCAAGAGCTTTCAGTATTTTTTGTAGCTGCTCTCATCAATTTTGGTGTGACAAATCAAGCACCGCAAGTCTCCTTAAATTTTGTTGTTAATGATTCGATGTTAATTCTCTCTCATGAGGTTGTTGATATTAGAATTTGTGAATTATTGGTTATTTCTGAAGCTATATTAGATTATGGAGCTCAAGAATTTTCTCTCCACAGTCCCAAGGCTTCTCTACCTACCTTCTTTTATCACATGCTCATCTCCTCATAGAACTAGTAAAGTTGGAGACATTCTGCATCCGTCTGGACACTTTCTCCGAACACTTGGGGATGATTTTACCACTCATGGTTTGCTGTTCAAGGCTGACATATATCAGGTTCTTGGGTGTTCCTCATATGGTTTGAATTCACAAGAACTTCTACTCTCTCATCGGTTGATTTCAGCTGCTCTACATGGGTCCAGTTTTTACCATGCAACTGTTTATATTTCTGATTCAGTTGAGTGCATTGTTCTTCTTCCAAAGAGGAAGATTCCTATAGACATAAGCATGTTGTTGGATTCATGGTTTCACCTACACAGAAGAACCAATATACTTCTATTGCATAGTAGCAGCAAAAATTTTCACAAGTTTTTTCAAAATTTGTATTCTTGCTTATTTTGAGCGGGGGGGGGGGGGGGGGGGTTCCCATGAGGTTTTCCCTTGTTTCCTTGGTTGTATTAAGCAACATTTTTTATTCATGTCTCTTAGATTGTATTTGGGTGACCTGTGGTCTTGTTACCAGGGCCCATAGTTGTCCAAGCTAGGATTATTAATCCTCCCTTAACCATATTGTCTATTAGATTATTTAGCCTAACTTAGGAACCTTAATTAATTATTTGGGTCCACTTGGCCTAATGGGGCCACATGTACTAGTCACTGAAGTGTGGGGAACACTGCTAAAGGTTAATTGCCACTTACTGCATGTGCATGCATCAGTTTGGGCGCCTCCTATACCAATCCCTACATTTAGGAGCCACTGGGAGTCCCGACATCAACCTACTTCAGTTAGTTGGTGTTAGTGCTAGTTAGTCTTAGTTATCCCCCAGTTACATTCAGCTACTTCACAAACAGTTAGCTAGCACTAGCAATGCATGGATAATGCATGGTTACATGGGGAGGAGCACTTTTCCTACCTACCACACTCAGTTGCACTAAGTTAACTAACTGTAACTGATTGATTGAGTTGTTGGATATCAGGGAGTTTATCTATTGGACAGCTACTTCACAATCAGTTAGCTAGCACTAGCAATGCATGGCTGCATGGGGAGGAGTGCTTTTCCTACCTACCACACTCAGTTGCACCGAGTTAAATAGTTGTAACTGATTGATTGAGTTGTTGGACATCGGGGAGTTGATCTATTGGAGTCTGATATTGATTGGGAGACCATGAGTTAGAGATTCAGTTAGTTACAGTCAAGATCCACTTCGTAGATTCGAATTGCTCCCTAATGCAATGCATGGATAATGCATGGCTGCATTGGGAGGAGCATTTTTCCTACCTACCACACTTAGTTGCACTGAGTTAACTAGCTATAACTGATTGATTGAGTTGTTGGACATCAGGGAGTTGATCTATTGGACTCCGATATTGGTTGGGAGACCATGAGTTAGAGATTCAGTTAGTTACAGTCAAGATCCACTTGGTAGATTCGAATTTCTCCCTAATGCATTTGAATTCTTCCTATTTGTCACCTATTGTACATTGGATTTATTATTGTGAATGATACTGTAAATTCTTAAGCAATACTCATATGTTTCCTGTGTGGTTTGTTTTGTTCAGTTTGTATCTTCATTCTCCACTTATTGCAAACATTATTAGAACTATCTGCTTGAAGATCTAAATGGCATTCAAATTCTAATAGTGGCCATGCACATTTTATCATAGGTTTTGTGCTTTTGGGTATTTACCCACAACTGGGCATTGGCCATATTATGGTTAAAAAATTTCGTTACAAAAAGAAAAAAGAAAAAAAATCATTCCGCTGCAAATTTAAAAAAAGAAAACTTAAGAAAATACAATTTAGTTTAAAATAATAATAATAATGAGAAGATTTACTAGACCAGGGAGGAGCTAGGGCTTTGGCATGCGTGAGGCCTGGAGTGTTGCGGTCGATGGAGTCTGGCCTCGACCGGTGCTCTGAAAACGATGGGTCTTCTGCTACCTGTTAGTCAAGGGGGGTGAGGATTGCAGGCGTATGATGACGGTGGTGTCTGACGCGAAGTTTCGTTGACTGTGTGGGCTTAGAAGGGGGTTTTCTTGTGAAGGGCGGTCACAGCTAGACGTTTTTTCCCACAGGTAACTTTGACTTGTTTTTACCTATCTTTTTTTTCATTAAGCAGTTACTGTTTTTCCATGGTGGAACTATGGGATTTGAAGTTTTGGTGGATTACTCTGAAGACCCTATGTTGGAGGGCATTTTTAACATTGCATCGGGCAGTTTCACCGTGACCTAATGGAGGTTTCTTCTTGTTGGGATGGGGGTTTCTTGGTTGCTTCTCCGCATCCTAGGCATGTGGAGGAATTATCACCGACTTCATTGATTTCTCCGCACCCTTTAGTCTCTCTGCCAGAGGATCTTTTCATGAGCACAGAGGTTATACCGGAGGACTTTGGGGCGGTTGGAAAATCTGTGTTTCCTGAGGGTGTGGATGGCTCGTAGGCGGGGTTGAGAAATATTGCTGGGGTTGTGGGGGGTGAGGAGGATATAGCGGTGGATCTGTCTGGGAGTAGGGTGCTAAGAAGCGAAGCTCTAGCGATAGTGACAGGGTTTCTGGACTCTGGGAATTTGTCAGGAGGCACATCATCTCCCCAGCAAGGGGAGCCGCGAGTTCAGTAGGCCTCGTCTGGGGGCAGGAATGATGGCAGGGGCGTAGGTCGTAGTAGGAGAGCTATTATAAAAAAGAGGCGGGTTGCATGTTCCTACGCACTTGGGGAGGACATTAGGTGGGCACAAGTTGAAAAAATGGCAAAGCTATCTGTGGTGGAGAAAATTATTGGGAAAAATTGCTCGTTGCCGGTGATTGAGAATTAGGTGAAGGCGTGTTGGTTTGAAGCCCTAAGGGAGGTACCTGAGCTGGAGGGACTCACCCATGGATGATTTGCTCTTAATTTCTATCAGCCTAAACATGTAAGTTGGGTGTTGGATAGAAATTGGTCTCTGGATCAATGTCCCGTGTTCCTAAAGCCTTGGATTCCATCCTTTGATGCTAGTCGGGAAAGGGTTGATGTGGTGCCCATTTGGGTGCGTCTCCTAGGTCTTCCGTGGTAGTATTGGTCTGAAGATCACTTCTTGAGAATTGGAAATATTTTGGGGACTTTCCTGGAAGCCGACTTGTCTTTCAAAATCTCAAAGCAACGCAGGGTGGCTAGGATCCTGGTAAATATCAATATTCGGGAGGGCTTGTATGAAGAAATCCATTTGTTGTGGGGTGATAATTTCTTTATACAGAGACTGGATTATGAGAATATCCCTTTCAGATGTCGTCGGTGTCATGCATATGGACATTTGGCGGTTGATTGTAGTCTGGGGGTGTGTGTGCTTAATGGGCGTGGCAATCAGAAGGGCGTTAGAGGGACCGTATCTAAAAGGGGGGAGCCATCTTCTCTGTCTTCTAGGCCATCGTCGTCGGGGCCAGATGAGATGGTTGTGGGTGTCGTGGTACCGCTCTATTTAGCGGGGGAAGAAATGCCAAACTGTCTACCCATGGCAGAAGGAACTGCTGCGGTGGACACAGCTGTACAGGGGGTCCCCCCTTCGGGTATCTCCTCCTTCACCCTTTCTCCATCCATTAATGTCTTTGTGAATTATTTAAATTTATATGGGATGGACTTGATGGGGGATAAATTAAAGAACTTATCGATTTATCCTCTACCCTTAGTGGTGTCCTCACCACACTCTACTGCAAAGATTGAGGATTTTGGATCTCCTTTGGCGCTAGTACCCGATGAGGAAGGGCCTAGGTCCCCCCCCTCCCCTCAGGAGTCCTCAGACTCGGGGTATTTTCTCAGGTCGAGCACAAAGGTTGCCTCAGGGGGGGGTTGGGAAAACTATCGAACCCATCGTCTCGTGGGAGGGGCATCAAATATTTTGTAGCAAAGGCTCAGTCTTGAGCTCGAAAAGATCTACAAGAAGGAAAACAACAATCAATTGAAAGGGAACTTAGAGCTATGCATGCCGAGAAGAAGGGTCATCGATGAAGATCATGTCTGTAGATTTCTGCGGTAAGATAAATTGTTGTAGGGTTCTTCCGGACAATTCGCAGTAGCCATTTTTGGTCGACGTTTCGATTCCGAATCTGGAACCATCATCAGGACAAGTAGTCAATAGGTAAAGCTGCAGCTCTGGAATTAAATACCGGTTGGAGTGGTTTTATAATTAAATTGGCCGACTAGTCCTAGGTTTAGGGAAATTAATAAAAAAAATTAAAATTAGGTTAAATTCCATGTTTAACAATTGAAATATCTTTATTTTATGTTAATGGTTTAGGATTAGGGTCAATCCATCACAACACACAGTTGATTCGCCATTAACACAAGACAATCAATAGCCACGTGTGCTCCATATTCCGCGTTGCACCAACTCCTCAACCCCCTTCACGTCCATTCTGCATGCTACCCCCATCTCCCCAAGAGTCCTCTTTCCATCTCCTCCCTTTTCCATGCCTTCCCAGTCCCCACCATTCTCCACCATCTCCTACGCACTCTCCACCACGCAGATCTCCCACCTACGCGCGTCCATCCCGCCACCACACTTATGCTCACAACCCATATTCCCACATGTTAGTCCTCCCATACGCTAGCTCACCTTCCTGCCAAATCTGCACATTCAGCCTGAATCACCACAACCTCCCTACGATCAATCCCGCTCTCAAGAAAAACGATGGGTACAACAATTAACTTGAGTTATCGTGCACAACACAACCTTTTGTTTTCCCCTTTTCACTTGTTCCAAAATCTTGCGACTCAATTACCTGCAATGGAATTACTGCGCGACAGAATTACTGCACGACGAAATTACTATGCTGCGACAAAGTAACTGCGCGAATTTTTCACCTCTACACACTTTTACTTTCACAAACTTACTTTGGATTCGACTTACTACGACATGAATTAGGTTGCGACCAACTCGTGTGCGACCAAGTTTTTACTTTGACAACAACTTTATATTTCCTACTCTAAGGACTTAGGAATATGAAAAGCACTTTTTACTGTGGTAACCTAGGATTAACTGCGACACAACTATATTGTGACTCACTCACAATATCATATAAGAAAATAATAAACAAGATTTGTGTCGAACCTCTTCGCATAAAAACTAGAACTTTTACAAAGTGAAATAATTATGGATTCTTTGTGTCTTTAACTCACAGTAAATGTAAACAACATTAACTCAGGTAAATATGGAGAAGATACGTGGCTAACTAGAACTTATATTAAACATGAACTACTGGATTTATATTTCTTATGACGACATAACAAAACTTATAGCCATAAATACAAACTTGGAATTTACCAAGATGTTTCACCTGTTACAGAGCTTGGCTCTTCAACACTTACAAAACACAAAAGCTTGAGCTTCAAACTCTTCACTGAGTTTTTCTTCTTCTTCTCCTCACTTCTCTTCTCTGTTCTAGTCTGCTTGTTTGTTTGTTTTTCTATTAATTTCATATTTACAATCCCCTTCTTCATATAGAAAATTTATGCCAACTAACCAACTTAACATTAAAGACTGTAATTACTCTCTACCTAGAAACTTAGCTTCAAAAACTAAATTCCACCATCTTATATACGAGATATTTGAACTCTTTATCCTGTCAGACTCTCTGACATTTTCTGACCTGCTACAGACTCTGACATAGTCGGCTAATGTGTTTATTGGATCAATGAGTAATTAATATTTCCAACACTCCCCCTTAATTATGAGCAGATCAAAATTTAAAACAAAAATATTACAAAATGTTTCAGAGCAGAAAACATGCTCTGTTTATGACAGAGTTCACTGTACAAGACTTGTCATTCCCAAATAAATTCGGAGATATTGGAGTGTATCCCTTGCTAATGGTTTTGTGAAGAAATATGCAAGTTGATCTTCAGACCTGCAAAATTCTAAACAAATTTATTTGTTGTTGACCAACTCTCTTATAAAATGATATCTTGTGTCAATGTGTTTGGTTTTCTTGTGAAACACGTGATTCTTCGACAAGACAATGGCTGAATTGTTGTCACAGAAAATGGTTGTTGGTTCTGGCTGGTTCTGCAATGGGGCTTTTAACATTCTTCTCATCCAAACAACTTGACATGCAACACCTATAGCTACGACATACTCTGCTTCTGCTGAAGATAGAGTTACTATGAGTTGTTTCTTCGAAGCCCACGAAGCAACACCTGTACCAAAATGAAATGTGTACCCATATATGCTTTTCCTGTCATCTGTGCTTCCTCCATTGTCACTGTCAGTGTATCCAATGAGTTTAAAATTTTCTGAAGTTGAATACATTATACCAAGATCTTTTGTACCACTTACATACCTCAAAATTCTTTTACCTGCTTGCCAATGTGAGTCTTTTGGTGACTCCATGAATCATGAGATCAGACTTACTCCATACATGATGTCTGGTCTTATCGCTGTTAAATACATAAGACTGTGAACAAGCCTTTTAAACAACGTAGGGTCTACAATTGATCCATGATCATCTTTGCTCAAGTTTAAACCTAATTACTGGTGTTGGGGCTGCCTTGCAATTTGACATATTAAATATTTTTAAAACTGTGCTTGCATACTTGGACTGTGATATGAAAATACCACTTTCATATTGTTGGACTTCAATGCCCAGAAAGAATTTCATGAGCCCCAAATCAGTCATTTCAAATTCACTTTCCATGACTGTTCTAAATTCTTTTATGCCAAAATCACTAGTAAATATTAAATCATCCACATATAGGAAAACAATTAACATGTTACCTTGCTCATTCAATTTGGTGTATAATGTTGGCTCACTTTCACTTCTGCGAAATCCATTCTCAGTGAGGTAGGAATCAATGCGACTATACCAAGCTCTTGGATCTTGCTTCAAACGATAAAGTATATTTTTTAGCTTGTATACTTTGTGTTCTTGTCCTGGAACTTTATAGTCTCGTGGTTGTTCCACATATAATTCTTCATATAAATAACCATTCAGAAATGCTGACTTAACATCCATTTGATAAACATGCCATTTTTTTTATGCAGCGATAGCCAAAGCTGTTCTGATTGTATCCATGCGTGCAATTGGTGCAAATGTTTCATTAAAATCTATGTCAGGTCGTTGTATGAACCCTCCTGCTACCATTCTTTCCTTGTGCTTCTGCACATTCCCATCAACATCTTGCTTGGTTTTATAAATCCATTTAATGTTGACTACATCTTTATCTTTTGGTACATCCACCAACTCCCATGTCTGGTTTTTCTCAATGCATTCTATATCTTCGTCCATGGCTTGTGCCCATACTTATTCTTCAATAGCTTCCTCAAATGTTAGTGGATCATCTATTTGAGAAAAAAATGCAAAGAGAGAGAATGATTTTGGTGTACCAGCTTCATATATCTCATGCAGACTTCTTGTCTTCACTGGATCTGTTGATGTTGAACTGCTTGATAGAGTCTGTTGTCCTCTTGGTGTGCTTGTCGGTGTAGCCTGAGCTGTGACTTGTGTCGATATTCCTTGTGTTGAACCATGTCACGGTGTCATGGGAGTCGACGATGCTGCGACCGATTGATTTACTTGTGGTGTTTGAACTACTTCCTCCGTCATGTCATCATGCTCGACATTCGACACAATCTTGACATTCTTTTCAACGGTTCCATGCCATGATTCATTCTCAACAAATTGAACGTCACGACTAATAATTACTTTCCTTGCGACAGGGTGATACAACTTGTATGCTTTTGTGTCTTCAGAATAGCCAACAAAAATATATTTATGTCCTTTGTTGTCTAAGTTCTTTCTTAGCTCATCTGGCACATGATCATATGCGACACATCCAAAAACTTTTAAATGAGAAACACTATGGTTCATACCTGTCCATGATTCTTGAGGAACCTTGTTCTTCACGCTCTATGTTGGAAATTGATTCATAATTTATACAGTAGTTGCGACTACTTCATCCCAATATTCATTTGACAAATGTTTGGTTACTATCATGTTGTGCACCATCTCCATAATGGTTTTGTTCTTTCTTTCTGCTACACCATTCTGCTGAGGTGTCTACCGCGCAGTGAATTTCTTTTGTATGCTAAAAGTTTTGCAAAAGTTTATAAATTCATTTGAAACATATTCATTGCCTTTGTCTGTCCTCAGGATTTTGATGCAGTGACCACTCTGGTTCTCCACGAGTGCTTTAAAATTCTGAAAACAACTAAATGCATCATATTTATGTTTCAGAAAATATACCCATGTTTTTCTTGAGTAGTCATCAATAAAAGTAAGAAAATACTTGCATCCACCAATGGACGTTGTTTGCATTGGACCACAAATATCAAAGTGCACGATCTCAAGTGGTGTGCATGCTCTATATGACTTTCAAATAGAAAGGTTTCTCTATGCTGCTTGCCAAAGATGCAGCCTTCACAAACTTTGTCTGGTTTGTCGATCAATGGAAATCCTTTTACCATATTCTTTGTGTGTAGTAGCTTCAACCCACCAAAATTCAGATGTCCAAATCTGAAATGCCATAGCCAGGAATCATCCTGAACTTTCGTTTGAAATGTAGCTTAAATTTCAATGCTATCATTTTCTTTCTTGTCGCAGTGAACGAATTCTTCTTTACTTTCTGCTTTGAATGTAGCTCCTGTGTTGTCTAGAACTATCCTCAATGGAAACAAACAATTGCTTGTAATTGGTACTTTTGCTATCAGTTGGTTGCTTATACGTATGTCTTTAATCACACATTGATTATCCTCCATGTAAACTCTGTATCCTTTTTGTATAAGCTATCAAATACTCAACAAATTATGTTTCAGACCTTCTACACGGTAAACATCAGACATATACTTATGCTCCCCCTGTTTGGTTAGAATACTAACAGTACCTTTTCCCAAAACAATGACTTGGAAAATAAATTTAAATTACTAGTCATATGATTGCTACAGCCTGAATCTATATACCATATGTCACACAGAATTTCTTGGATGGTATTGCATTCAACTAGGGATGTGCATGCCATCAACATTGTGCTCGACGAAATGTTGGTGTTCGTTGACTGATTTTGGCTTTGCTTTCCTTGGTCATATTGCTTCTTCCTGCATTCATATGCATAATGACCAAATTTCTTACAATAGTGACATTTAATCTTTGATTTATCAAACCTATGACCACTTGGTTTACTTGGGTTCTGACTCTGTCCTCTACCAGCAACATCTGCAGGACTATTGCTACTTCCTACTCTTGAGAAGTTTCTTCCTCTACCTCTGGAATTATTTCTCCCCCAGCCTCTTCCACGGCTTATAGACGACTGTGCTACGAATGCACCTTCCAATGATGTGTTTGTTCTGTTGATTATGTGTTAATGATTGATGAGTGAAGCTTGCAACTCATCAATGGTAAACACTGTCATGTCTGTGTGGTCTTCCAGGGTCACAACCAAGGATTCAAATCTTGGGGGAAGACTTCTGAGAATTTTTTCAACCACTCTTTGATATGTTATAGTTTCTCCATGAGATTTCTGTTGATTTATTAAACCAACAACTCTGGTATACTGAATCTGATTCTTTCATGGATACAAGTTCAAAATCTCTTCTTAGAATTTTCAATTTGGAAGTCTTTACCTTGTCCAAACCTTGATAGACTCTCCCTAAAGTGTCCCGTGCTTGCTTTGCGGCAATTACTGCTGCTACTCTTGGGAGTATGCTTTTATGCATGGCTTTATGTATGTAGAACATAGCTTTTCCATCTTTATTCCTCTGTTCCCTCATGACATCTTTCTCAGCTTGTAAGAGATTATTATATGTCGCTTGATTTGTTGGTTCTGCATAACCATTATGGACAATATCCCAAACATCTTGACCTCTGAACAAAGCCTTCATTGTTAGAGACCAATATTCATAATTATTTCCTGTAAAAATTAGAGTTTGTAAACTCGACATATTTGAACCGGAAGTAGAAGCCATTTTTAATTTTTAATTTTTAACTCTCCTTAGAAAATTACTTTTTCCCTTTTAGGACAAGATTTCTTTCCTAAACTTGCTCTGATACCAGATCTTGGGAAAAACGGTGGCCTCAACAATTATCTTGAGTTACCGTGCAAAGCATAACCTTTTGTTTTCCCCTTTTAACTTTCTCCAAAATCTTGCGACTCAATTACCTGCGATGTAATTATTGCACGATAGAATTACTGCGCAATGAAATTACTATGTTGCGATAGAGTTACTTCAACGGAGTAACTGCGCAAAATTTTCACCTCGACACACTTTTACTTTCACAAACTTACTTTGGCTTCGACTTACTGCGACATGAGTTAGGTTGCAGCCAACTCATGTGTGACCAAGTTTTTACTTTGACAACAACTTTATATTTCCTAGTCTAAGGACTTAGGAATATGAAAAACACTTTTCACTACGGTAACCTAGGATTAACTGCGACACAACTATATTGCGATTCACTCACAATATCATATAAGAAAATAATAAACAAGATTTGTGTCTAACCTCTGTGCTTAAAAACTAGAACTTTTACACAGTGAAATAATTATGGATTCTTTGTGTCTTTCACTCACAGTAAATGTAAACAACATTCACTCAGGTAAATATGGATAGTATATGCGACTAACTAGAACTTATATTAAATAATGAACTATTGGAGTTATATTTCTTATGACAACATAACAACACTTACAGCCGTAAATACAAACTTGGAATTTACCAAGATGTTTCACCTGTTACAGAGCTTGGATCTTCAACACTTACAAAACACAGAAGCTTGAACTTCAAACTCTTCACCGAGTTTTTCTTCTTCTTCTCCTCACTTCTCTTCTATGTTCTATTCTGCTTATCTGTTTGTTTTTCTATTAATTTCATATTTACAATCCCCTTCTTCATATAGAAAATTTCTACCGACTAACCAACTTAACATTAAAGACTGTAATTACTCTCTACTTAGAAACTTAGCTTCAACAACTAAATTCCACCAACTTATACATGAGAGATCTAAACTCTTTCTCCTGTCAGACTCTCTGACATTTTCTGACCTGCTACAGACTTTGACAGAGTCATTTGATGTGTTTATTGGATCACCGAGTAATTAATATTTCCAACACCCGCCACCTCCCTCCTGAACACCCCTCACACTATAATGCACCCGTCACCTCCACCTCCACCTCCGGCTCACCCCATCCACACCGCGCCCTCCATCGATCCTTCCTTCACGTTGCATAAACCCTATTTACTTCCGTTCATAAAAATTTATAATAATATTATTGTTTCAAATGATAATAATTATTATATTTTTTATTATAGAAAAAGATAATATTATAGCAATATTATTATTAATTATTACTATCCCAAAACTGCCTACTATTATTATTAATAATTAGTAATATTTTTTTTGAAATACGTTGTCAAAAAAAATAACAAGGAAAAGGTTAATTATCCTAGTCAAGGGAAGTCATTAAAATGATTTTATTTGTTTCGGTGGATTTAAAAAAGAAAAGTCAAGAAGAAATCAAGTCAAGAAGACCCTTGTATATATAAAAACAAGTAAAAAAAAAGAGGAAGTTATTGAAGAATTTTGTAATTATTGAAGAAATATGGATTCAGTATATAAATCCAAATTTTGGACTAAGTGTCCTTATTGCGAAATGGAATTCCAATATCTGACAATTTTTAAGAATGCCAATCGCTCCTGCCCAATATGTGGTAAATTTTTTATTATGAAAGACAAGCAAGGTAACTCATAGTTGCAATCACATAAACTTGAAAGCGAATTAGGATACTACAAGGAAAGCAATGAAAAATTGCAATTTGAAAACAACAAGGAGACGTATTTTAATGATTTAATAAATACCAAATTGAAAGATTGTATTCAGGAGTTCACCAAACAAACCGAGGAATTTGAAATTGTGAGAAATAAATTCGAAAAAGGCATACAAGAACAGGATAAAGAGACATCTCGTCTAAGAGATCACAATTAGAAATCGTTGCTTCAAATCAAGAAGACGAAGTATAAAACACATTGCAATCAAAAGTTAGAAGGGAAGATTCAAGATCTCCCGCAAAAATTACTTGAAAAGGACGAAGACAATTTCTCCCTGAATAACTAGAGGAACAAATCGAGAAGTTAAAAGAGTACAAACAATCGCAAGACGAAAGGTGCAAGAAGATTCATAATAATAATAAGCTATTAGAGAACAAATTAGTTCAAATCTAGAAGGAGGCATCCAAACTATCCGAAAAACAAATTGCGGTTGAGGAAGACGAAGCGATACAAATTTGGTTCCCATCACTGTTCAAAAGGAAGTCAACATAGTAGAAAAACCAGTAACAATAACTCCTTACCGACACCCAAACTACAAAAATCATTTTGACCAATGACAAGGTCAAAATGAACATAAACAAAGGAGTTATAAATTCATAAGTGAAAGAACACAAAATATGGAACCTAAGCAGAAAACGAGAAGATTTATCCAACAAGACGATCAACTATCACTTTCGATGAAAATAGATCTCAGATGGACCACATCATAGAAGATGTGAAATTTTTTCCTTGGAGTTCGTAACTCGTCTCGTTTAATTTCTTCAAGAGTCGCAAGTACTAAAATAAAGGATCGAAAGTTGACATTACAAGAAATAAATCAGACGTAAGCCTTGTCTTCAATAAAGCTTTGAGGACAAAGATTCCCTTAAGGGGAAGGCAATGTAATGAACACAAAAATATAAATAAATAAATAAACATTAATAAATGTTAATAATTAAATAAACTAAATACTTAATGAAGAAACACCTTGGCGAAACGTTACGACTCTTCATGAAAGGGGTCCAAGCATGGGTATTTATACAAGCATCATTCTCCTTGTACTATAATCACTTATCTGATCAAATATAATTTAATATCCATACATGGATTATTTATTTTATTTACATTGGGTTTTCCTATAGGAAATAGAGTTTCTATGTTCTAGAGAAGAACTGTCATACAAATATGATATAAAACTCCTTCAAGATTGAAGCCAAATTCATGAAAACTAGTGATTCAATGGCATGACAATGCAAGCTTTTCACACATGGGTTTCTTGGATTTCAAGATAAAGAGCATATGGACATGAAAGTACAGGGTCATACATCATATATGGCTACCCTAACATCATCAAACTCATAGAACAACCCTCATACCAATCTAATATAAAACTCCTTCACGATTGAAGCCAAAGTCATGAAAATAGTGATCCAATGGCATGGGAATGCAATCTTTTCACACATGATTTTCTTGGATTTTTAGTTACAGAGTATATAAACATGAAATTACATATCCATACATCATATACCCAAGCTTGGGCATCAAATAGACTCAACAAATATTAAGCACCACTCCAACAAGTGCACAATCAACACGAGAGTGTGGGGGAATGGAGAAGAAAGAATGAGAGAAGAGGGATATAGATGAGAATTCGAGATGTATGGACCTTCAACCTGCAACTAAACACCATAAACAATCTCCATTGAGAGGTATGAATGGCCTCTCCATTAACCAATTTGGAAAGGAATCCAACTCCCTCAATGTTAGAATATAATCCGTTAGGGTTATATAATGTAAATAAATAAATAAATAGAGAGTAGGAAGCCAAACAGGCTGAGCGGAAGGTGAAACCCAACCGCCATGTGATTTGTATAAATATAGGCATTTGCATTTGAATAATTAATCAATCGGGAGTTATTACCAACAAGTGGTATCAGAGCAGGGCTGTCTGCCATAACTCCTGCTGCATTTCTACCCATTCCTGGCATTCTGCTTGCCAGTCCAGTGCATTGCCAGACTGCTCCATCAGTCTGCCAGTGGCATGAGAAATCCAGTCTCTGCGTGCATGCATTATTGGTATAGCACAATACCTAACCCTGACCCTAATTCTTTCACGCTGCGACCTCTTGAACTGCAATCTGTAGTGGTTGAATGCACTATAACCACTTTTTATCTACCTGCTTGAAGAGTGCTATCTCCTCCTCTTCAGTAAAATCGTTAGCAATACTGATAATCCTACGAATCTTTTGGACAGGTTTGCCATGTCAAAAGTTCTTGAAACTTGAAACCAGATAGTCTTGTGTTTCCTTTTTTCCATCGCTCTTCGCTGAGAATTCTCTCTGATAATCTGTAGGGCAGGTTGGCAATCGACTCACAGCTGCATGTGTGGTGCATGATTTCCACATTTTTTATATCTCCGTGATGTCATGGGAATGCGGGATCCTCTCTGTCTCGATTAATGCTCTTGGTGCATCATTCGCAGCAGAACTGAGGCGTGTGATACCTTGATACCTTCAGCTGCCCCAATTTGCAGGATTAAATAATTTTTAAGATGGTATGTCATTGTATTTTCTTTCTGCACTTCTGCCCCATGTACAGTTTTGAATGTTGTCGTGAGGCTTGTACCATTGTAGTGTAATTACAGCAAACAAAATAAGAGTTTGGGGGAATTGCTCGAAGAATTGTTTTTTTCTGGGAGAAAGAACTCTGCAATTGACGTGGGTTGCTGTTAGGCATTCTCGTTGCTCGTCTTTCCTGTCCTGGGTACCAGCAATAAGAGCTCAATAACTCTGCTTCAGTATTAGGGTTTCGACTTTCGCTTCAGACGAGAGAAAAATGGCGTATTTATGTATTGTGTTATGGTTGTGCATTGCTACTGCTGAGATAAATACAGTGCTCAGCGATGTGGGCGTGGTATTGGCAACTTCTGACTGCGTTTAAAGATTAAAGATCGTTTGTGGAAGAGAGGTGACTGAATTTTGTTACAATAAAGATTCATGCCTCCTTAGACCGCGTGGAGATTGAAGACATATTATTGTGTGAGTTGCGACCTCAGTTATTCCACCTAGTGAACGCCCTCTGCGTTGAACTGCTGTGTGAAAGCACTCTTGTAATCTGCTGTTGAACACTGCGTGACTGTTGAAGACTGCTGCAAGCTGAATACTGTGTGAAGGAGACATATATTGCTGCATTCTATCTTGAAGACTGCGTGCGTTGATGAGCCTGTAACTGATATTTGATGCGGCCTGTATACACTGCGTTGAATACTGCGTGTTCGAATCTCTCAAGGCGCGAAAGATACGCAAAATTCTGGAGTTACAGCCTCACATTGAATGTCAAGGTTTGTGCCAATAAGAACATCAAAATTGCGGTAGTATAGCTTTCTTCGTAAGCAAATGACTTGAAAGTTGTAAGCGTGAATATAAATCTCTGTTCATTATTGGATCTGGAAAGTAGAAGCACCATGACCTATCAGACCTACGACTTTCTGATATGTTGAAGACTTTTATTCATGGTATAATGTCTGTTGAAGACTGATGTGTTGTAAACCCTAATTTTCTTGCTAAAGACTGGTGCGTTCTCTCTAGGGTAGAAACCCTGATTTTTTAAGTGAACACCGTGGAGACTGACTGATAAATTGAAGAATATATATATGCTGAATGGTATATATGCGTTGAGCATCTATACTGCTTGGAGTCTGGAAATTTTTTATGATTGCTGGTGTATACTTGCTGCTGAACCTGTGGAGCTGCCTACAAGCGAGCCTGTGTTGCTACAGCCTATTGAAGACCTACTTGAAGACCAATCTCAGTATTCAGAATACTGAGTCTGATATATTTCTAGTGACTGATATAAAGAAGCTTGTGTATGACTGATATATTTTGTATCTACTGATAAATATGCTATAAACTTGCATTGTATTCACCTTGGCAGAGACTG
>LPNX010725239.1:124441-164532 GCA_001517045.1 Pseudotsuga menziesii
GATGAGTATCAACTTCTGGATACACTATGAGTCTTGGATCAGCAGCTATCTCATGGAGATCACGCAAACAATCAGTTCCGGCAGATTCAACAACAGAAGCAGAATATGTGGCTGCAGCTGAAGCAACGAAAGAAATAGTATGGCTCAGGAAGATACTTGAATATTTGCAAGAAAAGCAAGAGAACTCCACTCCATTACTGGTCGACAATACTTCTGCAATCAAGCTGGCTAAGAATCCTAGATTCCATGATCGAACCAAACACATCAACACAAAGTATCATTTGATTCGACATCATGTAGAAGCCAAGACAGCCCATCTTCGACATTGTTCCACAAATGATCAAGTTGCAGACATCTTCACCAAAGCGCTTGGACGAGAAAAGTTTGAAAGGTTCAGAAACATGCTCGGACTTACGAACACCCCTTCAGATTAAGAGGGGGATTGTTAGAATATAATTCGTTAGGGTTATATAATGTAAATAAATAAATAAATAGAGAGTAGGAAGCCAAACAGGCTGAGCGAAAGGTGAAACCCAACCGCCATGTGATTTGTATAAATATAGGCATTTGCATTTGAATAATTAATCAATCGGGAGTTATTACCAACACTCAAAATTGGTTCAAGTAGGGAGAGTAAACACCCACCGTGCAATGGACAAGCAAAGCTCTCCAAAATGCTGAACGCCAATTAACAATTGATAAAAATCTATCCCATTGCGACTTCCTCCTCTTTTAATAACCTCCTTGGCCTCATTTCCCTCCAATAAACTCAAATTACCTTCTCATTGGTTCATTAACTTTAATTAGTTTTAATCTAGGTCATTACATTAACCCAAGTGACACTTGTCTTGACTTTGCTTGCTCTCCCTTCGTGAAATTTGACTTGGAACCTTTCATGAAGCTTCCTTGGGCCCCACACACACCTCATGCGCTCTTTTGGGTCTAGTTTGAGCTCTTACATGTCATAGAATATGTCATAGTTGTAAGAGAATATGTCATAAGTGTCATAAGGTGTCATAGAGTTGTCATAATTGTCAGAATGAATGTCATAGTTGTCATAGAATCTTGCCATTGCCTAAATTTAGCCTATGACTCTTCATCCACCACCTTGAAAGTAGCTCCTTCCTCCAAATTTGAATTTGAGGATGATGCCATGTGTAAATGAGGAATATTCCCTCATGTGGACCCCACAAATCCACTTATGCATCCATATGGCCAACTAGGACTGTTTGGCACTTCATTTTGGAGCATTTAATCTTTATCCCATCATTTATTGACCCATTTTCCATCTTCCACAAATATAAGTTCGAATTTACATGTGAAACTATAGGCCTTGGGGTTAAATATCAATTGTTTATTTTTCCACAGAACCCTTAGGAATTGGATATGCCAACTTAACTGTTTATTTGAAAATCATTTAATTGTGGACATGACACCAAGAGAACAATTAATCCAAAATACGAGCATGGATTTAAAGAAAAAGTGATCTTTATCCAACGTATATACTTACGGGTAACCTTTGATACCATCTATCATCGTGGAGTCACCCTGAACCTAATATGTCATCTTAAGAGTGGTCCATACTAAGGGGCACTTGTTGGGATAAGGGTAGTGACGAACTCTAAGTAGAAGCTCTCGTAACATCTAAGGTCAACAAACTTCTACAAGATAAAATAACTCATAATATGTTATTATCTGTAAAATTTAAATAGAGTATAGGAGGAAGCAACGACCCTTCTACAATAAATACTAGAATTGGGATGAAGAGTTGGAACCAATTATGGAGCATTTCTCATTAAGAAACACTATGTGAGAGATGATATTTTATTTATGTCAACATTCCAATAATTTATAACATTATTGTTCATAAAAATTAAGTAAAGTAAAACTTAAAAAAAAGTAACAACCTTTTCATGATGACGATGAAGACGATTAATGTCCATTGAGACCCATTTGGGATATGAGACCTTAAGAGCATAAATATTGATTATTTAGAATGCTGTAAAATTTTATTCTTATGATTAAAAAACTTAGAAAGAAGCTATCTTAGGTCGCCATAGTTTTGACACTTTAGAAGACCATGGAGGCTAGAATTGTAGCAAAGATTAGGAAACTGTGATCGAATGTGGGTGTACATAGGGCATTCTAAGAGAAAATGACATTCATCCTCGACACTTAGAGACTTGCAGATCTGGAAATTCCTCTCCACCCATGGTGTTTTAAGAATTGGCCAACGCCCTGTTTCACTATGAAGCTCATGGGAGTTCATTCTTATCTTGGCTATATTAATTTTCTTCTTCGTATTGGTTAAGATAGAGAGATAATTTTTATCTTCTAGCGTAGGGTTAATGACCTCCTTATAGTATCTTAATTTTCTTTTAACCTCTAAAAATTTTTCGTCCCACATTTTCTCTTTAAACAAGATGTAATGATATTTTTGATGTTGTTGATATTTTGTAAAGTGACATTTTCATTAATCCCCCAATGGTTTAACCAAGCCATGGCGTATTTACCAACCTCTCTTGTGTCATAGATGGTCTTGACTGGAATTTAAAGCTATTTTAGAGAGTCTTTGGTCTTCCATGTTCTTTATCATGTTCTTGTACATCGAGTACCTAGTCAGAACGATGCATTCGATGGGGGGAAGAACCTTTTATATTAGGAGAATATGATAGAGTGTATTGCTTTTGACTTTGAGGTTATACGTGGTAAAACAATTTTGAATTTGCTCACTCTTTCTCCAGGATTCTCTAGAGATGTTGCAACCCCAAACTTCACAACCATACAAGATAATAGGAGTGACAAGAGTTTCAAAAAGGAGCTTATTTTCATCCCATACTAAATACTAGAACTTCTATGAGGAACCCAAGGAAATATGAAACAATGCTAATAAAAAATAGTATTTGTATTTGACTGATGTGATAATATCTATATTAACATTTCCAAAAGTTACATAACGCCATAAGAGGGAGGGATGGAACAAACCAAAAATGTAATAATACTAGATTCATTAAGCGGGTGATATGGTGCTATGTTTGAGTGCTTATTCTGTAGGCTATCTCAGCTAAAAAGTATGCCCTTTTTATGGCGGCAAGGGGGAGAATATGACATCTAGGTAAATTAGACTAAATTAACTTGACATTATGGCAAATATAAATATATAAACACAACTTTGTATGTGGAAAATATTACTATATTATCAAATTATCTAATAAATGTTATTAGGTAAACATGGCATTAGATTTGTGAATTATACTTTCAAAATGATGCATTACACATATAAATTATAATTCAAGAAGGGAGAGGTCACCAGTTCGAGCCTTGAGTCCTTTCGGATTAGGCCTTCTGTGAGGATGGCCGGCGGTTTACCACCTCCACCATCCACTAATGTGGGGAAGTATTGCTGGTTTCCCGTGCATATTTCCATATGAAAAAAATAATAATTAAAGAAAATGATATACTAATTCTTCACTCAGCACCACCAAAATGCCTAATGACTTTTAACACTTTTAACACAAAAGAAAGATGTAATATTTTTACTTGAACACTTCCTCGAGAGGGTGAGATGGAACAAAATGGGTGAGATGGAACAAAATAAAGATGTAATATTTTTACTAGAACATAGCAAGTCTTTGTTTAGAGGCAATCGACTCTTTAAACAAAGGCTACGCCTTTTTTTCACCCAAAACGAATTTCATAATTTCAGGTTCTTCGTGAAGAAAACACATTCGTGAACTATCAACATTATGATCGGTGTAAATTCTACCAGGATACGCTCTAGCGCAGCAAGGAGGAAATAAGGATTTTGCTACGAAAAAATGGGTACCCTTGGTTGGTGTATTATTCATAGACTCAGACAGAGGGCTATCTCTGAGTGCCACCGAATTCTACAGAAGCCCAGCCCAACAAAGCAAGGTACCATTCTCTGAACATTAACCTTCCGATAGTTCTAGAAATTTACTGCATCAAGTTAAACACAATGTGAGCTAATTTTCGGTTTCATTTGCTTTCGGACATATCAGTATTTAGGGCACCGATGGCTAACCCTATACAATTACAATTTAGAAGACCAAATGCTACCAAAACAGCACATGACAAGAAATTTGCACTGAGAACTGTAAGCCCAAATGATTTCAAAGACCTCGTGATGGAACAATTTCTGGATGGCAAATGCTATAATCTCATTGACAAAGTGGTAGCCACCCCAGAGGTTTTATTGACAGCTTATGAGAATCTCAGTCTTAATTCCAACACCAACTTAGATGATGTAATTGCCAGGGCAACCGGTGATGGGATTGATGGTCTTTGGCTCAATGATACTTCAAGGCAACTCAGAGAAGGAAAATTTGATGTTGAGACTTGTTGTTTTGAAATGGTGCCGCTGAGAGTAAAAGGGGAGTCTTTAGTTGTTTGCAACTTGAAGTTGAAAGTAGTAATGGAGGCAGTGAGAATGGCTTTGGAGGCTGTATATGAGCCTCGCTTTGTGACCTTTGCGTATGGTGGGCGGATAGGAATGGGTCGGCATACGGCTCTGCGATACATCAAGGCTAATATCGCGAATCCAACCTGGTGGTTCACTGTTGCTTTCCACAATTGCAGTTTTGATTTAGAAAGGATACAGAAGCTCATTTCCATCATGGAGAAGAAGTTTGAAGATGCTTTGCTTATCGATCTTATATGTGGTTTCTTTCGAGCTAATGTTTTGGCTATAGATTTTGGAAGTTTTTGCCTTGGCCGCGGTTTCCCTCAAGAAACAAACCTGTGTTCTATTCTCATAAACATTTACTTGCATGGTTTTGATAAAGAGCTCAAGCATATGCGGCGCATGATTGATCAGGCAAATCCAGTGAATAGGTATAGAAATAAACAGGGCGAGCCTACTTCATCCTCTACGCCCTGGGAAAGGGTGTTGGATGGTGTATCGATGGCAAAACCTTCATCTTCACTTCAGCTATGGGTGCATGACCAACTGTTGCAGCGGACTCCTGAAGGAATACCTGTCATATTCCATAACCCGACAAAGGTTTATGCCTGTCGTTACTTAGATGAGATTCTAGTAGCCTCTTCGGGTTCCAAAGAACTTACATTGGACTTAAGGAACAGGGTAGTTGAGTTTTTAGAAGATGAGCTGAAACTGAAAGTGAATCAATCAAAGACAGCGCTACACAGTACAGTTTCAGAGACAATAGAGTTTCTAGGGATGGAAATCCAGGCTGTTACCCCTTCTAAATTAAGGCCTCCAATGTCCGACAAAGCAATTCGAGCATGGAAGAAGCTCATAATACGCCGTCAGGCCCGGGCATTAGAAAAGAGGAACTTTAGGGAGACCAGGCTTAAAAAGGCAGGTATGAAAATATGGGGCCATGTTTTGAAGAAGTTTCAGCGTTCCGGCCTTCGTAATCCTGACGTTCCAATAGCTCCACAAATTAGGAGCAACTTCAGAGTTTGGGCACGAGAAGTAGTCAATGGGTTTCTACAATCTTCTGAAGAGCATTGGTTTTGGCATAGACAATTTTCTTCTAGTGAATTTCTCTCTAATAGTGCAATCCGTGGGCAATTGCCCCAGGAGCTGGTGAATGCTTATGATGACTTTCAGGAGAAGGTTGACAAGTATTTTAGCACTGATAAAGCAAACTCAACAGAAGACACAGAAAGTCAGATAATAGCAGAGCAAAAGAAATATGCACATGAGAGTGTCAAAGATTTGACAAAATTTTGTATAAAGATTGATGCACCAATGGAGCTAGTTAGGAAGGCCCTTAGGCTTGCTAAATTGATGAACTCCATGGGGCGTCCTCAACCTGTCAAACTGCTCATTCCACTAGAAGATGAGGAGATAATACGATGGTATTCTGGGTTGGCAACGAGATGGTTAGATTATTTTTGTTGTTGCAATAATTTCAAAATGGTGAAAGCTGTTGTAAATTATCACTTGAGGTTTTCCTGTATCCTTACTTTGGCAGAAAAACATGAATCCACGAAACGTGATGCCATAAGGCATTATACCAAAGATCTAAAACTCACAGATTTAGATGGTGGTGCAGAAACATTCTTTCCTCTCGAGAACAAGATAAAAATGATGGGTGATCAGCACTTGGCTGATCCTAAACCTGTTGATGGTCTTCTCTGTATGGCACTTGTCAGAAGGCCGTTTGATGGGCTATCTACCAGGTGTTCAGCTCTATGCTGTAATAGGATTGATACTGTAGTATACCGAATACGTCTCCTCCAAAATCGGCGGAATATTAATCCACTTGACAAGAAAAAATGGGTCCATGGTTTGGGAGTGATTCATGAAGCTTTTGACAAAAAGTGCCTGCCACTTTGTGCAGAGCACATGAAATATTTGTACTCAGGCCAAATCACACTGCAAGACATTGATTTCACATTCCTTCACACGAACTAAATGAAATGTGATTCATGTTCCCTTGTATCTTCTTTTTCTGAATTGGTGAAGCTTGCTCATGGGATATGCTATTTAATTGGAGAGCATGGTGCAAAAAGATCCTGATGCTTTTTGTAGGCCAATGTATGGAGATTGGGGCTGTACTCTTAAGGGAATACTATTCTGCTGTTAAATAAATTTTTGATCATGCACATTGCTTTTGGGATTTCCTTTCAGGTCAGAAGTTTCTCTGGCAGAAGTGGAATCTACGATTCCTTTAAAATTGGGAGGACTTGACTCTTCTAGACTAGAAAAAGAACGACAGTTCACCTGTTTAATTGATCACTTCGTTAAGATAATAAAGAGAATAATCAAAAGAACTTACAAAGTCTGCATAAGTGCAGACAACAAAACATTTTTCTGAACCAGCCTATGCATATCCGTGATGATTTCTGTTTCTCCCTCAGTTCCCCCCTCACTTTCTACTTCTTTTATTTACATCACATACCGATCCTATCAAAGGATACTCTGGGCAAAGCTTCTCCGACTCACGACATACTATATGATAATCCTAACTGGAATGCCTTATGGAATGAATTTAGAAGAGTGTATGCCGACACTTAAAAGGTTCGGAAGTTCTTAAAGGTACTTATGGTCCTATGGAGGACCATTATCTTACCTTTTCTTTTAACCAACTTTTTCATATTAAAAATCATCAGCTCATCTTTCACTTAGTTACAATAGGTAACACTTAAATCAGCTGAAATAACATTCTATGAGCGTTTTGATTGATTCACATTTCAAGTCCATTGTGTATTTTTTTCGACCATGCCATAAAAATGGCTACATAAGATTAATGTCCACAAATGACCATCAGACTAGGTCAATGGGACTAGGAAATTAATGTTCACAAATTACCATAAAAATATGTCAATGGGATTAAGAAGTACAATCAGTAATAATAAACTGGAGGAGTGCGAAAGGCCACTTCATAGGAAATAAAACAACGGGACTAGGAAATTAATGTTCACAAATAACCATAAAAATATGTCAATGGGAGTGGGAAGTACAATCAGTAATAATAATAAACTGTAGGAGTGCGAAATAAAAGATTTAAGTCACTAAATAATACAAAAAAGGAAAGAAAAAAGAAAGCCACTGAATATCAATAGGAAGAGATGAAAAGTTTAGAGTGGGGAGTAAAAAGTATCTGTTGCCATATCAATTATTAAGAAGGCATCGATACACAGCACTTAGCAGGTCCAATGGCTGAAGAAGGATGAAAGAAATAGGTAATCAGTTTGTCAGGGTGGGGTCTAAAAGAATCCTAGAAGGTTTTCTGTTTGATAGTTACCACTCAGGCATGAAGAGAGACAAACACCTCTGAATAGGTTAGTGAAAGAAGGTGGAGAAGGACCCCCGAAATCACAGAACAGACAATGATATCTGCCATGGATCTTGTGGTAAATGGGGCATCTGAATATGAAATGCTTATCAGAGTCTGCCTCCATCCAAGGACATAATTGGATATCTTCTCCTTCGAATACATTGGTAAGAATCAATTCACACCTGATTGAGAACAAACTTTGAATTGGTTGAGCAAGAAACTATCGCCATATGGTCAATGGCATTGAATGTACTCAAGACGAATGATAAACCCATCCCTTAGCCATTGAAAGTTCTCAAACTAGAACACCGTCTTATGACCAAGAGTTTGGGAAGGGGAGATCCAAGTAACCTATTTATAATGTCTATACATGCCCTCTTTGATAGCCTTGTTGATCCCCTGTTAGAGGGGAAGGAAGTGGTTAGGGGTGTCTAAAGATTAATTCAGAGGCAGGAGGTGATTGATAGAGATGCTGATGGACTGAAGAAGTGACGAGACTTCTGAGAACTTTGTGTTATCTCCGTTCCAAGGGGCTAGAGGCAGTCTCCATCGAGGAAAAAAAGGCATATCCAGGTTGCAAGTGTTAGGGGACACCAAACTAGTGATTTAGGTTGCAAGTGTTTGGGGACACCAAACTAGTGATTTAATGGGTCAAAGGAGCCTTCAAAATGAAAACAAATCTCTATGAGTGCCTTGTTAGATCCTATATTATTAGCTGTAGCTTAGTTTGAAGATATCTCTTTTCAATAAATGTAAAAAAAATAGTGTACCAAAATTGTTGATGAGTCTCTAAACAACTTGTTTTGGGATAGTAGGGTGTGCTTATGGAAGAGGATAACAGCAGGGAGGATTAGGTCTCTCTTGTTTTTAAACTTAGTGCCTCTTGGCTTGAGTCATAGCTTGTAGATATAAAATCAACTTACTTACTGTGATAAGATATATCTCTTTTATTATTTCATAGACTAATATTTTTCAAATCAGTATGAAACCACAAATTGTTCATTAAACATAATATTCAATTATTCTTCTAACTTCATAGATACTACATATAGCTATCTTTTCCATTGGGAGTGTGAGGATGATGGAATATGGGGCGATTAGGGGTACACATGGTCAAATTTCAAGCAATACATTTTTTAAATGAAATATTTTCTATTAATTGTTTTAGTGAAGGATAAGAAAAAAAATCCAAAAGGGAAGAAGAAAACTACTCTTGAGGCTCTTGATTGCTAGCAAGACCATCTTATTTTTGAAAATGATGATAATGATTTTCCATATTAGAATATGAGGTTCATCCCATAAAAAAATGATCCCTGGGGAGACTAGTTAGGATCCATGAACCAACTATCTTATTATCATAAGAGACTATGATGGAATGGAGAAAATCGGAAAGGGAGAATGAAAATTCTTCGTTGTCATTAATAAAGTAAGATTGTGTAATGCTACCATATCAAAAACATTTAATTAAATATGAAAATTTCATCATTAAACATGATTTTTTGTGTGTGAAAATATAAATGTTTACAAAATTTCACATGTGTTTGTATATATAGTTTAATTATTATGCTAAAATATTTTTGCATTAGTGGGCATATGATGCTATGAAAAGATGGTTTCCCTCTCCTCTTACCTTGCATTATTTTATTTAAACCATATAACCCATAATCTCTAATTCTTTTAACACATACCTAAAACCCCTGATCTAACCATTGACTCCTAATACCTCTAAGCCCTAAAAGTTCGAACCACTAAAACCTCTATAACATGTTGCAATTGAATTTATAACATTTCACATTTTTCATGGTAAGTTTCATTCATGAAGAGTTTTGAAACTCAAGGTGATTTATTTTTGAGGTATTGCCCAACGAGTATGACATTAAAGAATTTCTCAAATGAGAGGTAATAATTCATGGATAAATTGTTTTTAAGAAAAAAATTGCTTGGGATTAATTAAAACAATGGCATTTTAAACATGCCTGAGATCATATATGATATCAAGTTTTGTGCATATCTAGTGGCATGTATCCATTTTGGGCGTCAAACTAAACGGGATTTAAGCAGGGTTTATGCACTCGAAGTATCGAACGATTAGTGATCATTGTAAATAAATGGTGCACATCTATTTTGGGCGTTGAAGTGATCGATAGTTAAAACACACAGTGGCTCCTAAAATGTGTATTACATTGCCATGTGGAGATCAAGTGTGGTTTTGGGAGATTAATAAATGGGTTTTAAAGCTGGGTTTCAACCTCCGAAACCACTAATCAAACCATTGGTTTTGTTAGTTTTATGGTAGTATAACTTAATTGCTAATGAACAATAGGATTACTAGAATAAAGACAAAGCACATAAACAAAGAACATAAGATTTTATCTGGGGAAATCCAATTGGGAAAAACCCAACAACCTTCGTATAGAGATGATAACTTCCGAGGACAAGATACAAGAATGAGAGAGAGAGAGAAGAAAACCTCTCCAAGATAAAACCTTAGAAAACACTGTTTCTCTTTGGTGCTGCGAACTTCTCCTTGAGTAGGCGAACTTGCTTGTGCCGAGTGAGTAAATGAGGCGCCCAACCTCTCTATTTATACACTTTACAAAAGTGTTTTTTACCTTAACTAGGCCAACTTGTCTAACTGACTGGACCAACTTGCCTTTGGGGAAGATAAAATAATTTTTATTTTTTTCTTTTGTAATCTTTCCCAAGTTTTACATTGATTATTTCAAGGGTTTATATCAATATAATATCCTGTAGGAGGTACACAGAAATACAATAAAATTACAATAAGAATAACTTCTAAAGTTGTACGGATTCCAACACTCCCTCTCAATAAGGAAGATATTCTTCGGACATGGTCATCATCAACATCACGAACATTTGGGTCTCATCTGTACACCTCATATGTCTCAATCATCTCTATACATACTAAAGGTTGTCAACACAGTCTTGGTCCTTTGTAGTGGTGAAAAACTCTCTGAAAAATCGTTGACTTTTTAAAAAGTCGCGATTTTTTCCCTAAGCTGAAAAATCGGGTGGAAAAAATTGCGATTTTTTATTTTTTCAAAAAGTCGTGACTTATTCCAAAAAATCGCGACTTTTTCCAAAAGTTGTAATGGCTAAAATGGCAAGTCCCGACTTTTTCAAGAAATTCTCGACTTTTTCCAAAAAGTCTCCATTTTGGCTAAAATGGCCAAAATGGATTATTTTCCAAAAATTAGCCATTTTAGCCATTTTGTTGTATACTAACACCTTTCTTCTACCTTATAAATATTTCAAAAATTTATTGTATTTGAAGATCAAACCATGCAAGGATAAGCTATACAAAATATGTATCAATTTATCAAAGATCACACAATGGTAATCGAATCACTTTTTTCACTAATAGGGATTTTTTTGGGCAAACATATTTTGAGGGATCATCATAGCACATTGTAGGAAAAAGAGAGCAATGTTTCAAGTGGTAGATAAGTTAGGGCTAAATGTGAGGCTCATGTCGGAAATCCAATTTGGGAGGAGTGAAAAATACATTTATGATTTATCACCAATACAAAACAAGAAATACATTTCATGGCTGTCAACCAAATCAATAAAATATACCTTTCAAAAATTAGGTTTAAGTCATAAAATGGAGGGACAAATAAAAAGCATTTATGAAAACCTTATATAAACATAATCATTGGAGTAGGGAAAAATATGAAGTATGAATGGCAAATAGAATAAATTGTGAAATAAAGATATAATGAAAATGAGAAACAAGTAATAAGTAAAAAAGAAACTTGGGAAGAGAGCACTGATATTAGATAGCTAGATGTTAGTTTTCATCAGATGCATTTATATATGTGATGTCATGTTGTATTGGTTATCCACTTTTGAGTCCTTGATTGGACAACTATGATGTTTCGGGAT
The DNA here is from genome assembly GCA_001517045.1 of Pseudotsuga menziesii. Classification (NCBI taxonomy): domain Eukaryota; kingdom Viridiplantae; phylum Streptophyta; class Pinopsida; order Pinales; family Pinaceae; genus Pseudotsuga; species Pseudotsuga menziesii. Next base: position 136,120 of record LPNX010725239.1, read on the forward strand.
ACATATCGACTTTGCTGTATTATTTTACATTTGGCATGACTGCATGATGATGATATATATCAGTGCTTTCTCCATATTTATGTTCCAATGTGTTTATCTGATGTTATTGTTGCTTTAAATGTTTAAAATTCTGAAAAAAATGAATGTATTTTGTATTTTTTAATGTTTGTCGAATTTTGCCGATTTTCGTGATTTTTTTGCCGATGTTGCCAAGAAGTTGTATTCGAGACCCTTGCCGACTTTTTCAACATTGGTCCATTGAAAGGTGTCATCATGTATATGATCTACTCAGTCCATCAATAGATCCATCAGCTCTGCAACTCTACATAGTCCATTAGAGAGCACAACAATCGACATATCATCTACTACAAGTCCGTCTCTAATATAGAACCAAGACATGCTTCACACGACCATCTACTACCTGTTTGTCTCAAATGTCGATGGGATTCCTCCCATACCAAGCTGAGAACCAGGGCGAGTAGAGGTACCGATGTACACAACTGTCCACTACCTGTTCGTCTCTATTGTCGATGGGATTTCTCCGATACCAGGTTGAGGGCTAGAACGAGTAGAGGCACCAGTGTACATGACCATCTACTACCTACCTGTCTCAAATGTCAATGGGATTTCTCCCATACCAGGCTGAGTACCAAAACGAGTAGAGGCACTAGTGTAAAAGCAAGGTAGATGTCTGAATCACCTTTCTCTCTAAAGGAGGGATACATTTTCTTCTACTCCAAGTCTTCCACGAAAGTATTCAAACTTTGTCCTGGGAAGAGGCTTGGTAAGAACATCTACAGTTTGGTCATCTGTCAGCACGTATTGTAGCTCAACCGCAACCTTCTGCACCATATCACGAATGAAGTGATATCAAATATCTATATGCTTCGACTTCTCGTGAAACACATGATTCACTGACATCTGCACATAGCTCTAGTTGTCACAGTGAATCACAGTTGGTCCTAGAATCTGACCAAACAGTCATGCAAGGAGTTTTCGAAGCCATATTTTTTCTCGAACTGCTGTGCTAGCAGCCATATACTCAGCCTCTATTGTATTGAGTGCTACTGAGGTTTGCTTCCTGCTGCACCAAGAAATAACTGCAGAACCCAAACTGAAGTAACATTTGAAAGTACTCTTCCTATATGCAGAGCATCCGACCTAATTTGAATATGAAAATCCTTGAAATCTCAAGTCACATTCTGAAGCATATCTCAATCCATATCCCACAGTGCCATGTAAATATCTGAGAACATGTTTTGTGGTAACATAGTGAATCTGCCTCGGGTCACTCATAAACTAGTTGAGAGTATTCACAACAAAACATATATCCGTTCTGGTGTTCCTCATATGCATCATAGATCCAATCAACTGGCGATGCATGGTGGGATCAATCAAATCATAATCTATAGCAGATTCCCTTAGCTTCTTCAGGTTTGCATCCATCGGAGTAGCTATGGACTTGCAGTCCAACATTCTAAATCTCTTCAAAATATCAATGGTGTATTTTCCTTGACTTGAGATAATATCCTTTTGCTTCTGCCATACTTCTAGTCCCAAGAAGGAATCCATCAATTTGAGATCCTTTATTTCAAAATCACAGGCAAGCTTCTTCTTACACTGTCCAATCAGTTTCTCGTTACATGTGAGAAACAAGTCGTTCACATAAAGAACTAAAGTCAATGGCTTTTTATCCACAATCTTGTAGTAAATATTTGGATCTGCATCACTCTTGGTGAATCCCAATCTCACCAAGTATCCATCTATTCGTCCATACCAAGCATGAGGTGCTTGCTTGAGTCCATATAAGGCATTTTTCAATGTACATATGCGAGACTCTTTTCCATGGACAACAAACCCTCCCGGTTGTTCAATATACATTTTTTCATGGATAACAACATTGAGGAAGGCAGTTTTGACATCCATCTGATGCAACTTCCATCCCATAACTGAAGCAATAGCAATAATGGTCCTGATGGAGGTATATCGAGCCACGAGAGAAAATATTTTGTCGTAATCAACTCCCTCTTTCTGAGAGAATCATATAGCAACAAATATAGCCTTGTGTTTTTCCACACTACCATCTGCTCCATGCTTAATCTTGAAAATCCACTTGGAAGTCACTACTGACTTCCCCTTAGGTCTTGGTACAACCTCCCATACATTATTCTTCATGCTGAATTGATATTCTTCCATTATGGCATCCTTCCAAACTTGGTGCCTAGATGCTTCTTCATATGTGGTCGGTTTTGAGTCAATGATGTGGCTCATCAATGCTACATAACTCGAGAACCTCTGAGTTATTTTTCTTTCCCAAAAGGTTCCATGTGAAGCTTCATGCCCCTTTGCATCCTACAATGTCTGTTGTGCCCATCTAGGCCTTTTAGACCAACTGCAATGTCTGTGGGAGCATCAACTCGCTCAACTGGATCAATGGAGTCAATCTGTTCTTCCTTTGACAAATCCCTCTGAATTGTTGGAGGGGGAGATGATCTCATCTCTTCATTGTCAACGATCTCCATGTCAGATCCTCTTCCTTTCCAGATAGCCATTTGTTCTTCAAAGGACACATCCCTGCTTACTTCGATTTGCTTCGATCTTGGAATGTAATTTATGTAGGCCTTTGAAGACTCATTGTATCCCACAAAAGTCCCTTTCTTTCCTGAAGGCTCCAGTTTTGTCCTTTTCTCCTTGGGCACATGTATATAGAATGGACAACCAAAGATACGAAGGTGTCCCACTTTTGGCTTCATTCCTGTGAAGGCTTCTTCTCGAGTCATGTTCTTTAAGATTTTATGAGGGCATCTATTTTGTACATAGACTTACGTAAACATGTTTTTTAATGTATTTCATGTTTTTAGTGGGGTGGGGTTCGTCAAAAGTATTTAGTGTCGGTACTAGTTGGATGTAGAATTTAATTTCACATCCAACGAGTGCTCCCGCTCGAAATTTGAGTAAAATGATATGGAGATATGTTGAAAATACGAAAGAAAAAAGTAGTTTTTTTTTCTCTCTTCCTCCAAAATTCATAAATATTATGTTATTATTATAACTTTATTTTACTATTTTCCTTAGGAGGCCCATTTTAGACATCAAATTTGCTCTAATGTTGGATTCCTTGGTCTTGAGAAAGTAAGTTGTAACCTCCTAGCAAAGCAACAGTCATAGGTCCGTACAAGTCAGAGTGCACTAGATCCAATATATCCTTGGATATTTTCTCACTATTCAGAAAGGATCCCTTGGTATTCTTGCCAAGTGCGCATCTCTTGCAGACTCCGTCATGGTCCATGTGAAGTGCTGGTAGACCTGTCACAATATTTCTTAATGCTAGGAGAGCTCTATAGTTTATGCGAGCTAATCTTTTCTGCCATAGCTCGCCCATGCTGGTGGAGTCATGAATTAGTGCTTGAGCTGGTGGAGTGCTCAATCGATATAGGCTCTCCTCTCTTACTCGAATTTCTTTCGATGCGTCCATGCTTGAGTTCCTGTGCCAAACAAGCACTTTCCCATATGAAAATGCAACTTTAGATTTCTTGTCCTCCAAGGCAGAGATGGAGATAAGATTTCTTTTTATACCAGGCACATAGAGCACATCACTTAAATGTAACATATCTTTAGTTTCTAGTTGAAGTGAGGTAGTCCCAGATCCTCTCACAGTATAGTTCGCATAATATTCAAGTACAACACGGAGATGCGATTCTTTCTCAACTATTTCAGAAAGGTTTTCTTTATATCCAGTCATATTCCTGGAAGCACCACTATCTATGAGCTAAGTTTCGGCAGTGGTGGGAATAATACCTGATAATGCCGATATGAAGAAGAATTATGTATGATCTTCACTTCTTTGCTTCTTGTGATGATGACCTTCTTCTACATCAGTTGTTGAGGCTTCATGTTTCGTTTTGCTTGAGCTTGAACATTTGTTTGCATAGTGACCATATTTATTGCACCTGAGGAATTCTACTTGCGATAGATCCTTCTTCTTTTCTTGTTGATATGAAGAAGGGCTTGGTATTTTACCTTGATGCTTATGGTTGTGAAATTTTCTTCCATTTCCCTTGCCTTTCTTGGCATGGACAATGAATTCTTGGTTCTCCTCAGGTTGAGTGCGATGAAGTCTTTGTCTTGTTGCAATCCTTGTCTCCTCTTGAGTGCAATCAACCCATAATCTGTCAAATTTGGGCAACTTGGGCGTGTCCATTGATAGTTTGGATGAATGATTCCCAAGATGGTGGAAGCCCATTTAGCGTAGTCATGACAAGACCCTTATCTTCATTAGGTTCTCCACTGGATCTCAGTTTGTCCCTAAGTTCCGTGGTCCTCATGAAGTATGAGGAAATTGATTTAGACTTGGTCATCTTCATATTTGATAGTTGGTTCCACAATGTGAGAGTCACATTGATGTTGTTGTGCTCAAATATCCTTCTTAGGGTTTTGAACATCTTCCTAGTTGTCTTCTTTTGTGAAATTTGAAGAACCAAGTGGTCTTTAACTAAGTCCACTAGTAATATCCTAGCTTTGGCATCATTCTTCCTCCACTAGAACTTGTCTTCTTTTGTGAAATTTGAGGAATCAAGTGGTCTTTGACTAAGTCCACTAGTAATCTCCTAGCTGAGGCATCATTCTTCCTACATTGGAAGTTGTATTCTTCAGCTTCTGGTTCTAGAACCTTCTCATTGAAAAATTCAAGAGATCATTCTCTTCCAAGATGAGAAGAACTCTAGACTTCCAAGAGATGAAGTTTGTAGCCCCATCAAGACGATCTTCAACCTTCATTTCAATCATCTTGTTTGCAGAACTGAACCAGAAACCCTAGTAGGAGCTAGTTCAAAAATGAATTTTGGAATTTAGTGAAATTGACCTCACAGGTAGATGCACCCTATCAAGGCGAGTTGAGAGAAGGTGAGGTCGAGCCAAATCTGTGGACTAATCAACACAAAACTTGAAAGCCTAATTTCTGCAATAGCAATAGAATTAGGTCAAAAAAAGAAACTTCTCAGAATTTGATTTTTCCTTCACCAAAAGATGCTCCTTCCCTAGAGCGAAGTTTCGACAGCTCTTTTTTCTACTGAATTGATGAGGGAAGGCCTTAGAAGGTCAAACCCTAGCTTATGGAAATGGCCTCTTCTAGAACTGCTTTGATACCATGTTAGTTTTATGGCAGTATACCTTAATTGCTAATGAATAATATGATCACTAGAAGAAAGGCAAAGAGAAGAAACAAAGAACACATGAGTTTATCCTAGGAAACCCAATCGTGAAAAACCTAGCAACCTTTGTATAGAGATGATAACTTCTGAGAACATGATACAAGGATGATAGAGAGAGAGAAGAAAATCTCTGCAAGAGAAAACCCCAAAAAACACTGCTTCTCTTTAGTGCTGTGAACTTCTCCTTGCGTAGGCGAGCTTGCTTATGCTGAGTGAGTAAATGAGGCATCTAGCTTCTCTATTGATACACTTTACAAAAGTGACTTTTACCCTAACTAGGATGACTTGTCTAATTGATTGGGTCAACTTTCCTTGGGGGAAGATAAAATAATATTTATTTTTATTCTTTTTCTTGTGTAATCTTCCCTCAGGTTTACATTGATTCTTTCAAGGGTTTTAATCAATATAATCTGTCGTAGGAGGTGCATAGAAATACAATGTTGGCAGGGTTTTTGGATCTGAAACAGGTGTTATTGGTGGCCCTTGAGGGTTTGCTCTGGTACCTGGTCTTCTTGAAGCCATCTTATTCCAATGGAGTCACCAAATAGATGATTACAACTAGAATAGTGTCCAGACTTTGTCTATCATCAAAGTAGGATCTATGTCGCCTCCCAGGGAAGCTGAGCTTCAATCTCCTCTCCTTGGCAACGATGCCAATTTGTTATCACTCCAGGAAACTCCTCTAGGTTGCAACTCAAGGATGCCTGGTAGCTTAAAAGGTTTTTATGGTTTTCTAAATGGATCAAGTCAGATGACCTACAGGAGCTCACACTCTCAAGACATGCATAAAACTCAATCAAAGATAAGGCTTCTAACTACCAGTGTTCAGAGGTTTGCTAATAGGGTGAAAAGATGGAGAACTTACTATGCTGGCAGATTCATATATAAAACAATTACATATAAATGGCTAATCATAACAAGGAAAGTACTTGCAATTCAACTCATCAACATACAGATAGGATGACAACTATCAAACATTAGATAACATGAATAAACCTGAATCAGACATTAGATAACATGAATAAACCTGAATCAGACATTCAAACACAAGCACATAGTAGAAAAGATATGGAAGTTGAACACATGATAGCAAAAGAGCTTAAATGGTCATGAATAATATGAGAAGCTTGATAATAATAATGGTCTCAAGGTCCCCGAGGTCGAACCCTTCCTTAAACATAAGTCTTAGGCTTTATAGTATTTACAAAAATATTCAGATTCTGAAAAGTTGGATTTGTTTTACTAAAAATAGATAAAATAAATGTTTTTTGCAAAATTAGGTCATAAACCCTAATTTAACTACTAGTATATCTAAATTTAACACTTGTTCACTCGTTGAACCCTTTGATGACTGCAGTGAGTACTGAAGTAGAGCTGTAACCTGTCATCTGATAGATAAACCACTGCTGGTAAAAAACAGGTTGGGTTTGTGACCCTTTTCTCCTTCATTGTATCCTCAAAATTGGAACAGACATCTTCCAATGGTGTTTTCCAACAAATTTAAGCTTTATATTTCATCCGTGAGATAGTTGTATTCGCCAAAACTGGTTCTATGTGCCAAAACATCTTTCTGCACCCTTTTCTGCTTTCGGTGGTTAAGGAAGCATAATCTTGGGTCTGTTAGCTGCCGAAAGCTCTGCTTTCGGTGGCTAATGAACAGCTGCTGCGTCTGCTTGAGCCACCGAAAGCTCTGTTTCTGTAAAATTGTAATCAGACTCCCAATCATCCCCTTTCAGTTTTGCTGTTGATTTTCTCGCACTTCTTCAGGCTACATAGGGTTTGAAACAACAACAACATCTTGGGCTGCCTCTGGATCTTGAAAGCTTGTTGCTGCTTGTGTTAGGGTTTCTAGTGCACAGTGAGCTTGAGAGCTAGGTTTTGTGTTGGATTTATTTATCTACAACCTCAATAGTCTGATCATCCTGTACATCCTGGTGTTGTCCTGCATATATCTTAGATTTCTCCTTTTCAGCATGACATACATCCCTCTCATCTCTAGAACAGAATTGTGCAACTCCTTATTTCTCTTGGTTAATATTTCATTATTTCTTTTTATCTCCCTGTCCAGGACCTCTAGTTCATGTATTTGCTCTAGTAGTTGGTTGACTTTCTGAGACCTAGGTTTGCTTGAGGAGGTCTCTGCTAATGGCTCATCTTGACCTTCCCTTGGTGTTGGTGAAGGAAACCCTTCATTTTCTGCTGCAACCTACTCTGTTAGGTCAACTTCTTCCTCCCTTTCTTCTTCTGAGTCTGAGTAGGGTAAGTTCAGAATATTTCCACTTTGTGCTAGGGCCTCCTTCTCCTTTCCACTGAAGTCCAGGTTTCTTTTAGCTTGGTTGATTTTGGAAGAGGGAGAAGGTTGATCCACTCTTATTGGTGAGATATCCCTCCTCTTCCTTTTTCCACTCCCGGGGGTGGTGGATTTCTTTGAAGGGGACTTTCCTTTTTCTTCTGGCTGTAGGTCCGTTTCAAACTCATTTCAGAATAAAAAAATATGCCCATGCTATGTTTCTCCTTTGCAACAATTCTTGGACAATGAGTTGTATGAGGCCATGGTGAGACTGCCTTCCTGCGATTTTGGTGGGCTGGGCCTTTACCTGGTGTGCCATCTTTGTTAAGCTCTTGTGGAGGTAGAAGGGTAGGTTTAAAGGGTTCCTTCCTGTAAAATGGTTCATCAACTTGAAGTGATATATCATTGCCCTGTTGTACCTGACTTCACAGGTTATATACACCAAAATTGCTTTCAGCAATTGCTGCCACCTCTCCTCTAGCCAGGTGGATGGAACACTTTTCTTCCACACTACATTTCTGTGTTCAGGTTTTAAATATGATTTGAACTCCACATTTTTAGTAATGGTGGTATTTAACCACTTCTCCCCAGTTCTTGGGAGTTCTGTCACTTCTGCAATTAGGGCTTCATCCACTAGGAACTCTTCCTTGCCTATCAGCGCCTTGGAGCCATCAAAAGAAAGGGAAAATGCTTCTGCAACCTGCTGGTGTGAACCTTGGATTTTCTCACAAAATCTGTAATAGCGTGCCTCTTTGAAGAATTGGTAGACTTCTGGATGTGATTCTAGGTAGCTGATGTCTCCTAGTTCCTGCCTGGGAGCAGGTCCTCCTTTCTTCATCCCTGAACTGTGCTTCTTAGTACCTGCAAAAATTGAAATTCAAATTCTGTGAAGGAGGTTAGTGGGCTGGTTTTCAGAGATGGCCTTGAGCAGTAAGGATGCATGCAACAAATGAGGAGTGTACTGAAGGTATGGCGCTAATTTTGAGGGGTTAACCACTTGATAGGTACTTGAATGAGATGATGGTGGATTCTAGTGATATCCATGAGATAACCAACCTAGTAATCATTTTTAAGTTTAACTTGGTGTTTCGTGGAGGTTTACGAAGTCGTGGGACAGATGGAGGGCAACTAGGGTTTCGATTTCTATCAGTCATTTCAGAATAATAATGACCTCTTAGCCATCAATTTACGATTTACTGCAGTTCCCCGGTCTTTTCGGTGGTTAATCGTGCTAAATTATGACATGCCTCATGCTGGAGAGATAACCGTTTTCCCTTTTCAGCCCTTTCGGTGGCTAATGAATCGTTGGTCAGTTCGCCTTAGCCATCAAAAGTTTCCCTTTCCAAAAACGTATTTAATTAGCTTTCGGTGGTTAATGTCTTCCTAGACCCACTTGCTAAGTTGCCGAAAGCTGGGCCTTTCGGTGGCTAATGAACTGTTGGTGAGTTCGCCTAAGCCACCGAAAGTTCCCTTTTCAAAATTTTGTAAAAAACATGATCAATAGGCTTTCGGTGGTTAACATGGCCCTGAGTCAAAACTGTTAGCTGTCGAAAGTTGGGTGTTTCGGTGGCTAATGAGCTGTTGGAAAGCTCGCCTAAGTCACCGAAAGCTAAAACTTTCAAATTTCTTGAAAAACAAAACATCAGATATTCCAAATTTGTTAGTCACCCAAATATCTTTCATAGTATGATCTCGAATCTTCATCACTATCAAAAAAAAATTGCGTGAGTGGACTTATTGAAAATAAATTTATTTTAGGAGATAACATCTGGTTCCTACTCGGGGATGGGAACCTTCCTGTGAGGTCCCAAGAACCCCAGACCAAAATGCCTTTCCTGAAAAATAAGAATTAAAGCTATCTTTTAGTGTTCCATTGGGCATGGAGTCATTTGTCTTTTATAACTGATCCGCTGCAACCTGCCTGTAGCCCCCATTTTTTATTCATGAAAACAACTAAAAATGACATAGCTGCTCATATTAAGAGCTTATTTTCCTATCTATTCCTACTCCTAATTCTAATTAGTAGAGTCTTCTTATCAAGTGACATCATGCTTCCAATGAAGCCATGTTAGAAGCTGATATGCTGAACTTATCCATGATCTTAACCCCAAAAATAAATGAAACCCTAGCATGCAACAATGTATTTTCAAAGGGTGACAGAACCAGCTATCATCTGACAAAAATATTTTGATATCTATGCTGCTCATAAGTTCCAAATAGTCAGCAACAGGGCCCTAAAAGCCAATAGGAAATACCTTTTTATGCTGCTGATATTTTCCTCTACTGATGTCAATGTTGAATGTGGATTGCTCAACCTCTGTCTGACAAAAATGCAAGCTCAACAACTGATATGAATCTTTCTGCTCCCCTTCACGTAATCTAAATTCATCATGATGATACTCTGGCTTATCACAGCTAACAATTTCCTCTTCCATAATAATATCTTTGCAGGATATATCAAAACTAAAAAGATGTTTATTGGACTTTTGAGCAGCAGATTCATAACAAGCATCTAGTTCCTTGTCATAATTTGAAGCAACATATTCATAAGGAGAAGGAAGATCTTCTTGATGTTCTACCTGGAGATTAGATATTCCCTGAAAATCTTGTTTCTCATGGTTATTGCAGCTTCCCTTGATCTGTAAATTTGGAAACTGTGAGCTAGCCTTACTGATTTCAATGGTCATTTGACCAATAGAAAGTTGATCATTTCCATGTGTAATTAAAGAAATCAATTCCTCAGATTCACAACAATCAGATTTAATGATGGTAGGAAAACATTCAACTCCTTTATAATCCATTTCTAGTTCATGTTGATTAAAAAGTGCATCATCTTGAAGATTCTTGAAGGGATGCTGCATATTGTAAGGGAGACATCCATCTCTATTTACATCTTTTGCCTTATGATGTAATTCATATTCATCACAACAATTACCAAATACAAGCTCATCTGAAAAATACCTTTTGCAGTGCTCAGTGAATGCTTAGTGAAAATCCTTCAATGATGAAATGGTGGAAGGAGGTAAAGAAAAATATCACTGACATGCATCACCATATAATGAATACATAAACATCTTCATGCTACTGATCTAATAGATCCATGAAAAAGTCACCCCCCCCACTGTGCCCCTTTAGGATATGGGTACCAGACAGATAGAAAAAAAAATACAAAATACAGATATACAAAATAAAAAAATCGCTTCTTACACCAGCGCTGAAAGACACCGGATACATAAGAACCGACAACTCCCTCACACATAATAGCACTCTCAGTCATTCATCTTACACGAACACTTAACAACTATAGACTTCTAAGCTATGTTGCCGCGTTCATCTTCTGATGCTATGTTGCCACCTTCATCAAACCCCCATGATGATGATCATCCATACCATGCACCTGCCTACATGTAGCCATGCCCCCTTTACCAGACATATAACCTACCTCCTAGCTATGATACCCGCTTTAGACATCTATGAAGACAGATGCCTGAGCCATGGCCCAGATCCTAGTCGCATAGACACTCAGCTTGTCTTCTTGCCCTTACGATCCTTCTACGAACTACTTCTGATCCTCTTCCGAACACCTTCCGAACTCCTTCCAAACCCTTCCCAAACCTATTCGGATGCCTCTCTGAACCTTGCCCCTTCCGTTGCCCTTGCCTCGACCCTTGCCCTTGCAAGGCACTTGCCCTAGCCCCGACCCTTGCCTACAAAGCCCCAACCCTTGCCCTTGCCCTTGCCCTGGCCCCTTGCCCCGACCCTGGCCCTTGCCCCGACCCTTGCCTAGCCTGTTGTGATGGCTAGTAGTGAGCGCTCCCCTGGCTTTTTGTATCCCGCCAAGGGGAGCGCGCCTGGGGCTCTTTTCACTGCCTCCTTGGGCTTCAATAGATGTCATGAACGGTGGTTCAAAAAAAAAATTAAGAAATAATGAACAACTACATGAAACAGTCAGCAAGGACTTTAAACTTGCAGTCAACAAGGACTTTAAACTTGTATCCTGGCAATGGAGTAAACTTGCATTTATTTGGCCGTTCCCTGTACCTTCCATCAGTTGCCATTGTTGCATATCCCGTTCCATCCGTTCGTTCCTCTTTTTTACTTGTAGCTTCCGTTGGTTCCTCTTTGTTATTTATTAGTTCCGTGTACCTTAAATATGTTGCCACTGATTATTTTGTTCGTTCATTCGGTTCCTCTTTGTTCTTTAGCCCTTCCGTACGTTCCTCTTTTTTACTTGTAGCTTCCGTATGTTCCTCTTTGTTATTGATTAGTTCCGTGTGCGTTCCATATGTTGCCACTGTAGCCTCTCCAGTTCCATCATTTTCTACTTTAGCTTTAGCATCTCCCCTTCCATATGTTGCCACTTTAGCCGCCTCTCGACCTGATGCCTATGGAGGCCTCTCAGTGGATCAAATTTGGTTTCTATCTCCTTGCATCCCTTCCTCTACTAATAGTATAAGACCTCTTTATGGTAGTGCTACTAATAGCATCAGACGTCTTGATGGTAGTGATGTTACTAATAGCATGAGAGGTCTTTATGGTAGTGGTAGTGTCACTAATAGACTGAGACAGGATGGTACGTTACGAAACATAATATACAGGATGTTTGCTAGCTCATCCTCAAAGGATCTTGATAGGGATGCTATTATTGATTCCTTTTGGCAGTCATTTTACGATGAAATCAATGTATCCTTTTCAATGGTTAATTACAAGAAGAGTAATTCTACTCTCTATCATGATGCCGTGATCAAATTGTTGGAAAGCTCTAAACATTTTAATGGCGAACCATTGACAACAGACGAGTTGTGGGCATTACAGTGTCGAATTGAGGATCTTACGATGAGTTTTGACGAGGACAGTCTCTTTAAGAGCGTTCCGAGCATAGTAGGCCTATTAATCAATAGGGATAAGATTACTGCCAAGGTCTATTTAACGAAGAGGTGTGAGCTAACCGAGACTGATATGACATATGTTAATGTGATGGGTAAATATATGCTGGAGGCACTCCTTATTCATGTCCTAGGGTCTGTTTTCAACCCTTTACAGGATTTATCAGTCATAAAGGTAGCTACTTTGATACAACAAATACAGTCGGCTGTCAAAGTGCAAGCCTTTAATATGGGTTTAAAGAAAGAGAAGAAAGAAGCTGGTAAGGACAAAGAGCCTAAAAAGAAAGGCAAATTGCTGAAGGGGGATTACGCTATTGGTGTTGGCTTGGTCGAGTTTATGATCGAAAGGAATGTTATTACATTGAAGAATGAGAAAAGCCATACGTTGTACTTACCTACTTCTAAGATAAATAAACGATATATGCTTTCACATTGCTATGTTATGGTCAATTTTGACTTAAGTCTTCTTCCTATTAAGCTCAATCTTCCCATGGTTTACCCACCCTTACCTTGGAAATATAATCAAGATGTCTCTTCAACAGAAGGACCTTTAACGTTCGATGATATGGAGGGGGGATACTTAAGCCGCCTCACGATAGAAGTATACAACAGGTTTTGTCTATTAACATCTCGTAACTATAGCCATTTCTATATAAGATTGACTTGTCCGAATGAGTTGTGCAATGTATTGAATAAACTTCAAAGTCAAGCCTTTGAGATAAACACTAAGGTCTTGTCTTTCATAAAGGACGAGGACAATCGTTCTATCTTAGAAGATGTGGGTCTTCTTGTCAATAGGAATCTAGCACTAGTTCAACTCAAGGAGGCCTGTGACTTATTGAGGTTCAAATACTTCCAGAATGAAGAGGTGAAGAAGGTGTGTAGATTGACGTGTTAATCACTGAGTTAATTAAAAAGGTGCAACGGTCTAGATATGAGAAATTCATCTTCATTCTTGCCAGTGCATACGCAGGTTATAAGTTTTATTTGCCAGCATTCATGGACTTCCGTGGTAGAATCTACCGCGCAGGAGTATTGCATTTTCATGAGCGTGATTTGGCAAGGAGTTTGATTGTATTTGCATCTGATGCCCCAGCCTTAGAACATACTACTGAGGAGTCTCTAAAGCATATCAGAAAACAATTAGCATGTGCTGCAGCCTTTAAATATAAAAAATTTCTATCTAATGATAGAGTGGCTATCTGGTATAATGATAACCTTTCAACCTTGAGAGAATCGGCCTGGAGTTTAATTAACTTTGCAGTGCAAGAAAGTGATCCATTTCAGTTCCTAGCATATGTTCTGTCTAACGAACGAGTGAGTGCTATCGATAGACTTTATCGTGTTAATAGGATACCAGTTACTCAAGATGCATCTGCGAGTGCTTATCAAATCATGAGTTATCTATTGCTCAATGCTTCAATGGGTAGGCTCACAAATCTGCTTCCGTCTCCAGATAATGAGATTCAGGATCTTTATTCTATGCTGAGAGAAGAACTTCGGAAGTTCTTGCGTGTGATATATAAAGAGGATGACAATAAGTATGCTATCATAGAATCTCGTTTAACAAGAAATCTTATTAAAACACTCTTTATGCCATTGATCTATGGTAAGACAGTGTCAACCATGGCTAGTGATATTCGTGAGTGCTATGGTGCATTGCTAGATGTTAAGGAGTACTATAACATGGCTAAAAGTTGCCATGATTTCTGGGTATATAAATATCCTGACATTGTCAATCTAATGAACTTTCTTAACCGAATTGGTTGGTTTTGTTCTTACTTGAATAAACCAATGATATATAGTATACCATTCTTCACTACTGTGCAGGATTATAAGCTTTGGGAAAAAGGACAAGTATGGTTATATGACAGGGTTTCTATGAAGAGACATAAAGTTACAATGCTAGTGCCTACGTCGGAAAGGGATAAATGCAAGGCTCAAGTTGCTATTTGCGTCAACTTTATTCACCAGAAGGATGCTTATATAGCTATGAAAGTGGTGGAGAAATTAGCTTTGAAACAAGCTCCTGTGTACACAGTGCACGATAATTTCATTACGACACCTGTTTTCGCCACATTGGTTCCTCCCATTTATACACAAGTCTTTATGGAGATGGGTACTCCACTTCGAATAATAAATGAATTTCTTAATATGAATCTGCTCAACTCTCTAATGGGACCTGAAATGTTGGATGAACCTATTCCAGTTGAATCTCTTAGAATTCAATTTTGTCTTTGTTGCCTCATGAATTGAGTAAAGGAGATAAATCCAAAATGAAGAAAAAGGTAGATTTTATAGTTAGTGGTTACACTGTATATGTCAATACAGTGGGTGGGATGCATCATGTGGAGAAGTGGAATGAATATAAATCACATCTCAATAGCTGGGAAGCTTTCGACTATAACTATAGCGTTCATTATTAAATGAAAATGAATATGAATCAATATAATAAACATATGTCAATGTTGCACTATTTAAAGCAGTTAATTGAGGAGGAGATCTTCCAAGAACCCTATGTAGGATTGAGGATAGCAAAATATAGATTTCAAAAGCCTTACCTACGCTGTGCTGAGTATGAAGTGATAGCCTTGGCAGTAATGCGACTGCTAACGGGGTACGCTTACTATACAAAGAGTTATTTTGGTAAGTTTACTATTGGTTATAAAATGAAAATTCCAACAGGGAAAGGGACTGTTTCCTATAACATTGGAGAAGCTATTTCTTTATACGACAAAAGCGGAAGACCTGTTCCACAGGTTGTATATGAAAGTGTTTTGCAATTAGTAATACAAAAAGCGGAGGACTATGAGAAAGAGGTGCTCGAAGGTTTATTCGTTCGAATCTATCTGGAGGGTCTGAAGGAAGAGAGAATTCGTGAAACTTGAGGAGGTGTTTTGCAAGATTGTATTCTTTCTCCTCTTTGAAGACAGGTAGAAAATCTCCCCATTCAGACATATTAGGTACTGGATGTGGGAAACCAGGAACTGAGGAGAAGTCAAGAGGTGCAAACCTCCGAGCCAAAAGAGTAGCAAATGATTTTGACATATGAATATTGTGGAGTCACCACTGAATTCGTCCTTCATGAAGTTGCCAGGGATGAGATCTTCACAAGCAGCTGTGCTTGAAGATTCCTCAACCCTAAAATTTTCTGATTTACTTAAAAATTCCTGAGATTTATATGTTTCAGCAGAATGAGATTGAAATGAAGGTCTGTTAGCTCTAACAGCAGAAATATCTCTTGAAATACCTGATG
The DNA here is from genome assembly GCA_001517045.1 of Pseudotsuga menziesii. Taxonomy (NCBI): domain Eukaryota; kingdom Viridiplantae; phylum Streptophyta; class Pinopsida; order Pinales; family Pinaceae; genus Pseudotsuga; species Pseudotsuga menziesii. The sequence goes on from LPNX010725239.1 coordinate 151,762, forward strand.
TAGCTCCCTTTGCAGCACTGGAGATCTGCCTTAGTGAAGCCCTGGCTCTTCTTAGAATCTCTTCTGGATCTGAAACAGGTGTTATTGGTGGACCTTGAGGGTTTGCTCTGGTACTTGGTCTTCTTGAAGCCACCTTATTCCAATGGAGTCACCAGATAGATGATTACAACTAGAATAGTGTCCAGACTTTGTCTATCATCAAAGTAGGATCTATGTCGTCTCCCAGGGAAGCTGAGCTTTAATCGCCTCTCCCCGACAACAACGCCAATTTGTTATCACTCCAGGAAACTCCTCTAGGTTGCAGCTCGAGGATGCCTGGTAACTTAAAAAGGTTTTTATGGTTTTCTAAATGGATCAAGTCAGATGACCTACAGGACCTCACACTCTCAGGACATGCATAAAACTCAATCAAAGATAAGGCTTCTAACTACCACTGTTCAGAGGTTTGCTAATAAGGTGAAAAGATGGAGAACTTACTATGCTGGCAGATTCATATATAAAACAATTACATATAAATGGCTAATCATAACAAGGAAAGTACTTGCAATTCAACTCTTCAACATACAGATAGGATGAAAACTACCAGACATTAGATAACATGAATAAACCTGAATTAGACATTCAAGCACAAGCACAGAGTAGAAAAGATATGGAAGCTGAACACATGATAGCAAAAGAGTTTTTATTAAGTCATGAATAATATGAGAAGCTTGATAATAATAATGGTCTGAAGGTCCTCTAAGTCGAACCCTTCCTTAAACATAAGTCTTAGGCTTTATAGCCTTTACAAAAATATTCAGATCCTGAAAAGTTGGATCTATTTTGCTAAAAATAGATAAAATAAATGTTTTTTGCAAAATTAGGTTAGAAACTCTAATTTAACTACTAGTCTATCTAACTTTAACACTTGTTCACTCATTGAACCCTTTGATGACTGCAGTGAGTACTAAAGTAGATCTGTAACCTGTCATCTGATAGATAAACCACTGCTAGTAAAAAATAGGTAGGGTTTGTGACCCTTTTCTCCTTGATTGTATCCTCAAAACTAGAACATACATCTTCCAATGGTGTTTTCCAACAAATTTCAGCTTTATATTTCATCCCTGAGATAGTTGTATTTCCCAAAACTAGTTCTGTGTGCCAAAACCTCTTTCTGCACCCTTTTCTGCTTTCGGTGGTTAAGGAAGCAAAATCCTGGGTCTATTAGCTGCCGAAAGCTCTGCTTTCGGTGGCTAATGAACCGCTGCTACGTCTGCCTAAGCCATCGAAAGCTTTGTTTCTGCAAAATTGTAATCATACTCCCAATCATCCCCTTTCAGTTTTGCTGTTAATCTTCTGGCACTTCTTTAGGATACATAGGGTTTGGAAAAACAATAACATCATAGGCTGCCTTTGGATCTTGAAAGCTTGCTACTGCCTCTGCTAGGGTTTCTAGTGCACAGTGAGCTTGAGAGCTAGGGTTTCTGTTGGATTTCTTTATCTGCAACCTCAATAGTCTGATCATCCTGTACAGCCTGGTGTTGTCCTGCATATATCTTAGATTTCTCCTTTTCAGCATGACATACATCCCTCTCATCTCTAGAACAGAATTGTGAAAATCCTTATTTCTCTTGGTTAATATTTCATTATTTCTTTTTATCTCCCTGTCCAGGACCTCTAGTTCATGTATTTGCTCTAGTAGTTGGTTGACTTTCTGAGACCTAGGTTTTCTTGAGGAGGTCTTTGCTAATGGCTCATCTTGACCTTCCCTTGGTGCTGGTGAAGGAAACCCTTCATTTTCTACTGCAACCTGCTCTGTTAGGTCAACTTCTTCCTCCCTTTATTCTTCTGAGTCTGAGTAGGGTAAGTTCAAAATATTTCCACTTTGTACTGGGGTCTCCTTATCCTTTCCACTAAAGTCCATGTTTCTTTTAGTTTGGTTGATTTTAGAAGTGGGAGAAGGCCGATCCACTGTTACTGGTGAGATAGCCCTCCTCTTCCTTTTTCCACTCCTGGGGGTGGTGGATTTCTTTGAAGGGGACTTTCCTTTACCTTCTGGCTATAGGCCTATTTCAAACTCATTCTAGAATAAAAAATATGCCGATGCTATGTTTCTCCTTTGCAACAATTCTTGGACAATGAGTTGTATGAGGCCATGGTGAGAGAACCTTCCTACGATTTTGGTGGGCTGGGCCTTTACCTGGTGTGCCATCTTGGTTAAGCTCTTGTGGACGTAGAAGGGTAGGTTTAAAGGGATCCTTCTTGTAAAATGGCTCATCAGCTTGAAGTGATATATCATTGCCCTATTGTACCTGCCTTCACAGGTTATATACACCAAAATTGCTTTCAGCAATTGCTGCCACCTTTTCTCTAGCCAGGTGGATGGAACACTTTTATTCCACACTACATTTCTGTGTTCAAGTTTTAAATATGATCTGAACTCCATAGTTTTAGTAATGGTGGTCTTAAACCACTTCTCCCTAGTTCTTGGGAGTTTTGTCACTTCTGCAATTAGGGCTTCATCCACTAGGAACTCTTCCTTTCCTATCAGCGCCTTGGAGCCATCAAAAGAAAGGGACAATGCTTCTGCAACCTGTTGGTGTGAACCTTGGATTTTCTCACAAAAACTGTAACAACCTGCCTTTTTGAAGAATTGGCAGACTTCTGGATGTGATTCTAGGTAGCTGATGTCTCCTAGTTCCTGCCTGAGAGCAGGTCCTCCTTTCTTCATCCCTGAACTGTGCTTCTTAGTACCTGCAAAAATTGAAATTCAAATTTTTTGATGGAGGTTAGCGGGCTGGTTTTCAGAGATGGCCTTGAGCAGTAAGGATGCATGCAACAAATGAGGAGTGTACTAAAGGTATGGCGCTAATTTTGAGGGGTTAACCACTTGATAGGTACTTGAATGAGATGATGGTGGATTCTGGTGATATCCATGAGATAGCTATCCTAGTAATAATTTTCAAGTTGAACTTGGTGTTTCGTGAAGGTTTACTGCAGTTGTGGGACTGATGGAGGGCAGCGAGGGTTTCGATTTCCATCAGTCATTTCAGAATAATAATGACCTCTTAGCCATCAATTTACGATTTACTGCAGTTCCCCGATATTTTCGATGGTTAATCGTGCTAAATTACGACATGCCTCATGCTGAGGAGTTTGATTTTGATGGACAGGTAATAGTTTTTCCTTTTTGACCCTTTCGGTGGTTAAAATAACTTAGGGTTTAATTCGTTAACTACCGAAAGCGTGGCTTTCGGTGGCTAATGAACCGTTGGTTCGTTCGCCTAAGCCATCGAAAGTTTCCCTTTGCAAAACGTATTTAATTAGCTTTCGGTGGTTAATGTCTTCTTGGACCCACTTGCTAAGCCGCCGAAAGCTGGGCCTTTTGGTGGCCAATGAACTGTTGGTGAGTTTGCCTAAGCCACCGAAAGTTCCCTTTTCAAAATTTTGTAAAAAATGTGATCAATAGGCTTTCGATGGTTAACGTGGCCCTGAGTCAAAATTGTTAGCTACCGAAAGCTGGGCTTTTCGGTGACTAATGAGCTATTGGAAAGCTCTCCTAAGCCACCGAAAGCTAAAAATTTCAAATTTCTTGAGAAACAGAACATCATATATTCGAAATTTGTTAGTCACCTAAATATCTTTCATAATATGACCTCAAATCTTCATCACTATCAAAAATAAGTTGTCTGAGTGGACTTATTGAAAATAATTTTATTTTAGGAGATAACACTTTTTCTTTGAATTTCCCATCATATTGTACGAGTGGTTGGTGCGATTCACCTATAAGAAGACAAATTTCCAAGGAGGAGAGCCAAGGTCCTGGACCCCTGAGTTGATCCAGGAGTTGCAGGAGACCGACAACAAGGAATCACGGGCTGTTGAAGTTTGGCTGGATAGAATTCTGGAAGGATATATCATCGAGTTCGCGGTTGACACTACCAAGTCCTACAATGAAGCAGAGAGAGAATTTTTCAATGGACCACGAGGTAGGTTCTTGTTGTCTTTGCAACTGTCAATTAAGGTGCTTGTCTGTGAAAAAGGCATACTGAAGATGCACCCTGAGTAGTATAACTCTGGTGTGGGGAGGCTGTGGATACTGCGATAGAATGGGGGAGATGAATGGAAAGATAAGGGGTAGATGGGTGCAAGTTTCGACGAGACTATGAGGAAAGATGAGAAAGAAAGTGTTCTTCTGAGGGGAGGAGCAAGGTTTTAACAAGAGAAGAGGTAGATGATAGGGGAAGGTCCTGCTGCGATCAAAATGCAAGACTGCGAAGGAAGACCACACGGGAGGAAGTGACCCTATAGTGACGAAGAGGACGACCAAACCCAGACTATGCTCAAGATAGATACAAGATCAAACCCCACCAGCAACGTGCCCACACCTCCGCGCACTAATCCACATTTAGGAAGACACATGAGTTCTGTGTCGACTTGTCTGACGTGCCAACAACATTCTAGTAGTAGAGTAGCGTCTTTAGGAAGAAGGCCCAGGATGGTTGGCAACGATCTCGAGCAGTATTGGTTTCTATGTGAAGCAGTGTGGATTGTCAGACACACCACAGATGACGACATGAGGAAGGGGCAATTGGTCACCACTCTTTGGGGTTGCGCGCTTAATTGGTAAATGAAATTTACACAAGTTCCTACGGGGACCCCTGCAAAAACATTGGATGAAGTTAGGAAAGGACTAATTGAAGAATTCCGGAAACCAAAATCTAAAGCACAGTATATTACAGAGTTAAAGGAGATTAAGCAATTTCCTAATGAAACCATTTGGGACTTCGACCAAAGATTTAAGACATTGATGGCAAGAGTCAATTTTGATATGAGTGATGTTCACCACAAAGAATGGTTCATCACAGCGCTAGTATCTCATGTTTGGAAACCACTAATGCAACATAAGATTGTGACACAGAGCAAGGCTCTGGAGATTGCAATGAAGTTGGAAGCTTCACCTATTGGAGAAAGTGTAGCTGGTATGAACTAGATTTAGGCACAGTTGGAAAACTTGATGCTTCAGTTACAAGACATTAAGAGGGGGAAAGAGAATCGCGAAGATATTTGGTGCACTCAATGTCGCGCAGATGGACACACCAATGATACTTGCCCTGATTTCTAAAATTTTCTATTATTAGGAGCACCGAACCCATTGAGTTGTGGCAGTGTGTCGTGGTGTCACATATGTCAAGTGTATGGGAGTCGACATGAAGAATGTGGATACGTGCAGAAGATGGTAACAAAGCCAACAAGCTTATACTGCACTTTTTGTCGATCTATCAGGCATGAAGATAAAGATTGCCGCACATATTATCTACTCCAGGAAAGGACATATGAAGCATACTATGTGAAGGGGGAATATCATCGAGCTGTACAACAATGACAGCCGCAGCCGTAGATGGTGCAACCACCACCTCAACCGCAGTATGTACCACCGTCACAAATGCAATTTATACCGCCCCTGGTTCATGCCGCAAAAACAATATAACCAGATGCAGATGGCTCCGCCGCAGCAACAGTATGTTCAGACAGCGCACTATCTCTAGCAGCAGCCAAATCCCCCGCAACAATAGTTGAATCAGCCGCAGTACCAACAACAAGGAGGATTCCAGGGTAGAGTAGGAGGACGAGGTTGCGGACCAGTCCAATGTTAAAATTGTGGCGTATCCAGACACTACCAGAGAGACTGTTTGTTGTTGCATGCACACTACACATGTTCATATTGTACCACGTGTTGGAGCATGTTTTTGTTTTCCATTTTTTAATACATTTGTTTATGATTTGAATCTTGTTTCTTAGAAAATTTTGTTTCTTAGGATAGTTTGAATCTTTTTCCTTTAATTTTCATGTTTATATGATTTCTTAGTTTTATTTTTCAAATTTTGGTTTGATTTATTAGAATTCATAGTTAGAGGGCTTATAGAATGTTTATATGAATTAAAAGGTCTTAAAAATAGCATCAAATCTTGATTAAGGTTCTTTAACCAAGGTTAAACCATTATCACGAGTTATATTTTTGAAAATCATTAAAGCAAACTTTTTTGTAGCGCAAGCCTGGAAAAATTACACATATGCGCTATAAGAAAATCATGTAGTTCAAAAATCATCATTTTTGGTTCATATTTTTTGAAATCCTCACACATGAGATGTCATTCATATTGGGTTGATGGATTTGATATGTGTTTCCTCTAGAATGATCATTGTGACAGGTGTGAATACGTCAAGCAAATCATCATGAGGGCGAGTCACGGTGGTTTGTTGCAGAGTGATGGAATAATGATGGTTAAACATAATGAGACAAATGCACCTTGAATCTCGTATCCCTTGAAGTACATGTAGAGTAGATGAGTTCTTGGCGAAGTGTTAGCAGGGTGTAATTAAAATATTGAAACAAGTTGGAAGATTAGGGCTTTTGAAAGGCGATCGTTTGGAGTTATCATAGTGGTCAGAGAAGATTGAAGAATGCAATTGGACACCTGACAGTCAAGAAAGCACGGTTTCAGCACCTGGATTCATCACTCTGACATGTAGGCTGCGAATAGATATCAAAGTCTATGAATTTGGGTTTTTTCTAATCAAAGGTTTAATGACGGAATTGATTAAATATTATTAGTATATAAACCTAATTCATACTAAATGATGAATTCTATATCAATGGAATCAAGGCATTTATCAGTTTAAATGAGAGAGTTCAGTTTAGGGTTTTAGGTTTCCCAATATAGCATTGTCTGTCAGATTGTCAAGACTTGAAAAGATTCAGAGTTTGTTTTATTGATAGAAGCTATTTGAGAATTGTTCAAAATGAAAAGAAGTGGTAAGACTAATAAAGCAGAACCTTCAGACATGCGTTGGGTTCAAACTTTTCAAGATTGTGCAAAATTGTTTTAAGAGGCAGGGTGGTTAGTGTTTTTTGAAAGAATTGAAGGTTATCACTCAGAAGTCTCTTATAAATTCGCTCAATGTTTGGATAAGGATATGGTGTCTTTTGATACTTTGAAGTTTAAACCAAGGATGAGTTTAGGGGCGAATTTTAGCCCAGTGGGCTATTTTTCCATGTTTTTCTCCCAAAGAAGATTTGCCATTTTGCATTTTTTGAAGCCCCGTTTCGCCCAATTTTGATGGGGTAAAATTTTTTCACCCTAAAAATCGCTAAATTATTATATAAACGATATAAAATCCTTGGAAATTAAATTATTTTTTGAAAAATATCACCAATCATTTTATAGTTGTCGTTTTAAGAATTGGTAATATTCGCCAACATTTATACACTTTTAAATAAGTAAGGTTCCTTAAAATCATCTCTGGTTTAAATTGACGAGGGAATTGTTAGCAGAAGCTACAGGGATTTTAGATGAGGGTGAATACTGGTTTAAAAAAGTGCCTTTCACTTTTGATGCTTAGAGGTATCTACTTCCAGATGTAGTAGTAGATTGGGGAAAGGGAGTATCTCTTCAAAAATTTAAACTAGAATGGATAGAGCCTATCAAAATCCTACAAAGCTATATCACTTGTGAAGGGAGATTTGCTTTTGTTTTTAAGTATCATTTTAGATTCCTTCAACATCTCAGTTATGAATCCAAAATGAATCTCCCATTCTTCTTCTTGAAAAGTTTACAGAAGAGGTCTAGCAGGGTGAAAGAGCATGAGGATCACACCAAACAATCAGTATTTCATCATGGGCTTATAAAACTAGTCATAAGCATTGTACTTCAGAAAATAGAGAAGACATGGGAATATTTCCTATTTTGGTCTGGTTTCCAAACAGAGAAGGAAGAGCAGTCTTAGAAGAGACAGTTAGATAAAGGTCATAATTTGATCAAGAAACTTAAAAAGAAAGTCACAGTCAAGAATGAAGAAGGTAGTGAACCAGGAAAATATTTGAATCAAGAAGATGAAAACATTGAAATTGAACAACAAATTAATGTTGAAGAAAACAAAGTTTCAAAGTCAGAAGTGAAGGAAGTTGAGCCTGAAGAAGATGCTTTGTTAAATTTTCATATGCTTAGCTAAGACATCAGTATTTCATTTCATTTTTCATAACAAAAGCATATAAACAAGATCACTGAAAGATAGACAAGCACAACCATACAAAAGGAACACAAAGATTTATCCCGGGAAAACCCTAAAGGGAAAAACCCAGCAAAAGCTTCCTCAATATAGATGCCCCAAAAAGATAAAAGATAAAACCAGCAAGAAGATAAAAGCCTGATCCTCCTCCTTCTCCAGCTACTTCTCTTCTCCACTAATGCGCTACACAAGTGAGAGTGTGTGTCCTAAATGAGGAGCACTACACCTCTATTTATATTCATCCGTTCACTTAAGTTAACTCATCTGTCATGTAGGCTCGAGTTACACATGTAGGCTCAAGTAACCACATTGGGGTGGTAATGACCCACCTTTATAATTAGAGGGGACTGCCTCATGACTCTTATTAGTTCTTCCAATTAGGAGCATCGGGGTACAAAGTAATACAAGTGGTTCTCCTGGTAGGACCATTGGGGACCACAAAGAAATACATATAGAATATTCTTCGAAGTTACAATATTTCAACACTCCCCCTTAACGAGAAGGGTATTCTATAACAACATCAACAACAAAAATAATAGGAGAGAGATAGAGGACATCATCAACATCATCAGGGTGATACATCTATAAATCATTGGAAGCTTTTCAACATCATGTAGTCTTCATCTTCAATCTTTAGTCTTCAGCATCATCAGTACTTTGACCGCTTCGATCAACAACATCTTCTTCAGCACTTTGACCTTTCGATTAGCAACATCATCTTCAACACTTTGACCCTTTGATCAGCAACATCTTCTTCAACACTTTGGCCTTTCGATCAGCAACAACATAATCATCATACTCTGATCTTTCGATCAGAAACATCATCAAAACATCAACATCATCATCATCAAAATATCAGCATCAAAATATCATCATCATCACATTTAGATCTTTCAATCAGAATCATCATTATCATCAGCCTCTGATCTTTCGATCAGAAACATCATCAACCGAACATCATCATACTCTAACATCAACTCATCATCATATTCTGATCTTTCGATCAGAAACATCATCAACCGAACATCATCATACTCTAACATCAACTCATCATCATATTCTGATCTTTCGATCAGTACGTCATCATCATCATATTTAGATAATACGACATCATCATCATCAGGATCTCATCATCATCACATTCTGATCTTTCGATTAGAAACATCATCATCATCATCGCATTCTGATCTTTCGATCAGAAAACATCATCATCATCAACAACATCATAATCATAAGCAACTTTTGATCTTCCGATCAGAAAACATCATCATCATCATATTTTGATCTTTCGATCAGAGAACATCATCATCAGCAACTTCTGATCTTTCGATCAGAGAAACATCATCATCATCATATTCTGATCTTTCGATCAAAGAACATCATCATCGTCAGCAACAACATCATCATCAGATTCTAATATTTCAATCAGAGAACATCATCATCATCAGCAACTTCTGATCTTTCGATCAGAGAAACATCATCATCATCATATTCTGATCTTTCGATAAGAGAAGATCATCATCATCAACAACAACATCATCATCATATTCTAATCTTTCAATCAGTACGTCATCATCATCATAAAAACATCAACATCATGAAAACATCAACATGATCCTTCCTTTTGGAATTACGGGATTTAGGTATTTACGAAGTTTCCAACGATCCTTCCTTTTAGAATTACGGGATTTAGGTCTGTACAGAGTTACTAACGATCCTTCCTTTCAGAATTACGGGATCAACACATTTGTGGAACTTAGACAATCCTTCCTATTGGAATTACAGGATCAACACATCTGTGGAACTCAGACAATCCTTCCTATTGGAATTACGAGATCAATTCAATGATCCTTCCTTTCAGAATTACGGGATTTAGGTCTTTACGCAGTTACTAACGATCCTTCCTTTTGGAATTACGGGATCAACACAGATGTGGATCTCAGACAATCATTCCTATTGGAATTACGGGATCAACACATCTGTGGAACTCAGACAATCCTTCCTATTGGAATTACGGGATCAATTCAATGATCCTTCCTTTCGGAATTACAGGATTTAGGTCTTTACGGAGTTACTAATGATCCTTCCTTTCGGAATTACGGGATCAACACATATGTGGAACTCAGACAATCCTTCCTCTAGGAATTACGGGATCAACACACGTTCTCGAGTACTGAAGTCACCGTATCCGTTCTGAACCAAAGTTCAAGGATGATACAATCCTACCATTTTCACGGGGGCCGAGACCTCTGGATACATTTTGAACCGAGATTCAGGGATGATGCAATCCACCACTTTCATGGGGGCCGAGAGCTTCGGATACATTTTGAACTAAAGTTCAAGGATGATGCAATCCTACCACTTTCACGGGGGCCGAGGCCTCCAGATACATTTTGAACCGAGGTTCAGGGATGATGCAATCCACCACTTTCACGGGGGCCGAGACCTCCGGATACATTTTGAACCGAAGTTTAGGGATGATGCAATCCTACCACTTTCACGGGGGCCGAGACCTCCGGATACATTTTGAACCGAAGTTTAGGGATGATGCAATCCTACCACATTCACGGGGGCCGAGACCTTTGGATACATTTTGAACCGAAGTTCAGGGACGGTGCAATCCCATGCCACCACATTCACGGGGGCCGAGACCTCCGGATACAGTTTGAACCGAAGTTCAGGGATGATGCAATCCCACCACATTCACGAAGACCGAAGTCACCGGATCTATTTTGGATAGATGTCCCAGGATGATACAATCCCTCTTCATTCTCGAGGAGCGAGGTCACCGTATCACTTTTTGACAGATGTCCTGGGATGATACTAACCCTCTTCATTCTCGAGGACCGAGTTCTCCGGATCACTTTAGGGCAAGTGCCCAGGGATGATACAATCCCACTGCAACATCACTACTCCCCCTTTCGAGGAAGGTCTTTTCGAACAACACCAAGCTTGTCTCAAAAGTGTTTGAACTTTACCCGAGACAGAGGCTTCATCAGTACATCATCATTCAAACCATCATCATCTACATCTTCAGTATAGAAATACAGAATCATCATCATCTGCATCTACAGTATGTAAATACTGAAACATCATCTATATCTTTAGTATGGGAATACTAAAACATAATCATCTACATCTTATCTCGTATGTAGAAATACCGAATTTTTATGTGTTACAATCGGAACACAGGGTTCTCTGTCATCACAAATCTGGTTATCACATAGAATCATTGTAGTATCCATCTTCAGGTCAAAGAGACTTGATATCAGCTTTCGAAGCCATATGACTTCACAACTTAGTAGAGCAATTTGCTATGTATTTTTCTTCAGCCGCGCTACGAGAAACACTGGACTGTTTCCTGCTAAACCATGAACTCATAGCAGATCCCAAACAAAAGCATCTACCTAATGTGCTTTTCTTGTCTGAGATACTTCCAGCCCAATCTGCATCTGTGTAGCCATACAATCTATACTCATGGCTACCATCATAGTATAGACCAAAGTCTATAGTCCTTTTCAGATATCTCATCACATGTTTTGCGGTTGCTAGGTGAACTCGTATTGGTTGAACAAGATATTGACTTAAGGTGTTCACAGCAAAACAAATGTCTGGTCTGGAATTTGTTCAGTACATTAATGACCCAATGATCTGTCTGTAATGAGTCACATCCACTAACTCTGATGAGTCATCAGCTAACAGCTTCAGGTTGGAGTCCATGGGTGTGGCCATGGATTTGAATTCCAACATATTGAAGCTCTTCAATATCTCTACCGCATACTTTCCTTGGTTGAGAAATATTTCTTCTGAACTTTGTCATATTTCCAGACCTAGGAAATAGTGCATTAACCCAAGGTCTTTCATCTCAAATTCTTCCGCTAGTTTCTTCTTGCTTTCCATGATCTGTTTCTCCTTCCCTGTCAAGAATACGTCATCCACATATAATAACAGGATGACATGTTCATCTTCTACAACCTTGAGATAAAGGTTAGGATCAACTTTACTCTTGGTAAAGCCCATAATTGACAGGAAACTGTCTATCCTTCCATACCAAGCTCTGGGAGCTTGCTTCATGCCATAGAGGGCCTTCTTCAACTTACATATATGAGTCCATCTGTCTTCAACTTCAAATCCTTTCGATGTAAAACTCTTCCCCAATCATACCATTAAGGAAGGATTGTCTTTACTTCATCATGGAAGCAATTGTAAATTTGAGCATATAGATCTGTAGACAAACACACAACTCACAAAGAAGATCTCCCAATTTACTTAGCAATTGAAGAATGAAACAGTGCAAAAGGCTTGCAGCTGTGAATGCTGTCATTAATAAAAAAGTAATCCGAATGATAATTACAATGAAGTAAAAGGCTTTAATAGCCACAAGCAATTCGAATCCACATGAGGAAGTTCGAATTGATTAGACTCTACTTGACTGTAGGTAACCAAGACTTGTCTAAATCACTATCGGAGGACCCAATAGTTAACTGTCCTTGTCTAAATCATAATTGGAGTTCATAGGAGCTTTAAAACACAACCAAGTGTTACATTTAGTGTTGACTAATGGTTAACTGACTGTGGTAGGTGAGAAAAGTACCCCACATGTGTGCAATCAATTAAACCTAGCGCTAACTGAATGTAGAGGGCTAGAACTGAATGTAAATGACTCCTAACTTGGCTTGACTAGTCATCAACTGAAGTGAACTGACCTTGGTTGGTTTCGGC